>DWHO01000451.1:0-20253 GCA_018247575.1 Eurytides lysithous rurik
CAAATGTCCATGGGCGGTGGTGGTCACTTACCATCTGGTGAGCCGCTTGCTCGTTTGTCAGCCTAATCCATAAAAAATAAAAAAAGCGCACCGGTCGTCAACCGCATTTATCGGTGGCGAGGGAGGCGAGAACCAGCCTGGAACGCGGATATAAATATAAAAGATATTGTCTACGCGTCTCGTTTCACCGTCCTTATAGGCGAATACAAACTACTTTTTTATAAGGCACACGTCTGCCCATAACAAAACACTGTCGTATAAAACTGTTTGGCCCTGCGCCTCATTTGTAACCGAGAGAATCAAGATGTTATTTCTCCGTGTGCAGTAATTACGCTTGCAAGTTTGTCCTTTGAAGCGGAACACAGTTCTACTGGATCAAGGCATAACACAATATACTAATTTATTATTAGCAGATGAAGCGGCAAAAGCCGCCATAAAACTTAAAAGAACAAATGACTACGACAAATTTCCTTTTTCTAAAATTTCATAAAATATAAATATAGAGAACATCTACAAAGTACATTGCAAGAATATTTTAACACCTCACAACTTCATTGCATCCACCTCAAAACCTGGACAGAATCCAACCCGATTTCCATACAACTCAATTCTTCATCAACTACGACTCCCACAAATTTTACCTCAAACACTTTAAAATCGTAACAGAAGTCTCAAACAACAAGACTAGAACAAGAAATCAACGCAGAAAACTAGAATCCAATACAACTTACAAGATATAAAAAAAGAAACCACTGTTTCATCCTTCAAAACCCATATAAATGAAATTTTATGATATAATAAGTCTTAAAAAAATATAACAATAATCTAAAACTACAAACCAAACAAATATAACCAAATATTTTACAACAACCTTGTCACGTAAGTATAAACGATTATCTTATTAAAAAAAACGAGTGTGTGTGTACACACTCGTTTTAACAACAACAAGTTATACTTCTTCGGCGTAACAAGATAAAAATCTTTCTAAAAATTTTATCCTTCGCGTTATTCCATGGTTGTAGAGAAAACGACACTAATGATAGAAAAAAAAGTATTTAATACATTGAAAGAAAGTTTTATTATAACGCATTATCTAGTTAAATTAATTTTATTTAAATATCATAAAAAAATATTTGTAACTTAAATATTATTATTTGTATCTATTATTGATTTATTTGTACGTTTATTACATATTAAATAATAATTAAATAATTTATTTTAGTGTATGATGTAAATAAATAATATATATACCGTCAACTAACCTCAAATTCTACAAACGTACTCAAAGTAAAATTTGAAAAACTAAAATGTTGACTAGGTAATTTTATGGTGTCGGTTTTTCGTGACGGTGTGCGCGTGTATCGTAAAAATTATCTCTCCCATTTTCCCTAACGCGCTAAAAGAAGCATAAATTGAAAGAAAACTGGAACACACTAGCTTACAAATTACTGCTTGGCGAAATCTACAAAGAATCACTATTCACGTTTTGTCTGGTGGGATTGGAATACTATCGTCCCTTATCTAGAAACTACGCGGGCTGCGTGCAGATTTGTGGAAGTTGAAGTTAACGCTCGAGGAAAGTGGAAATTATTAAAGCCTTTTGAAGTTCGACCTCTGACTGAACGTTAGTGTAATAGCGTGATAGTATGATAGTATGATACCTACCGGTCGGTGTACCTCTGTAATCATTAATCGACTACAAAAAAGAATTCAACGTCAATTTTCAACCGACTGTGTAATATGTACCAGGATATATTGTGTAGAATTATTCGCACATTTGGTTCCATAGGTTTCCGGATCCTTTAAACAACAGGTAACCCCTTACAACAAAGTAGCAAAAGTATTACAGGTATTCTTAGATGTATGTAGTCAGTTTTCAATATTTTTTATAAGAACATATTCATTATGGTTAACTATTGTTGCCTGTTGAATAATGTGTGTTTTTCTTCGATTTCACCATATTTAGTACCGATTGCGTTACGTATTTTTTTATACGATTTCATACAATTGACCTCTAAGAAGAAGAGAGTCTAGACGGTTTATTTATTTGCTTATGACAAAAACAAGACCAAAAATAGTCGAGCGCGTGATTTGGGCGGAGAACTTAATTGGAAATATAAGGCGTGACGTTAGCGCTTGTTATTTATAATCAAAGGCGATTACGTCATCAGCTTATAAAATAGTGTCTTGGCGGGAGCCTTTACCCTGTTCGAATATGTGTGCATCCGTAAGGAATATCAAGTTATATAAAATATAATATAAAAAAACTTTGTTTATTCCATTTCTACGGTATCATTGATATCATATCGAACGTGCGTTTGCTGGTTTTAATTAAATATTTCAAATTAAATTAACAATAAGTCAGTTAATTTGATTTAACAATTTAAAGTGTAGATTTACCAGCTACTGGATGGCGAAGTAAAATGACCAGAGGATTTTCATACATGTGACCTACATAAAAAAAAATATTTTAAAAATATGTAAAGATTAAAATTGCAAAAATATGTAAATATGTAAAGTGATTTGTTATTTGAATTTTTATCTCCTTACACGCAGTAACAGATCAGGCATATTGGCATAACTTGTGTTAAGCTCGGAAAGTAACATAGACCATTTTATTCAGTAAAATTAAAAGCAACATAAATCCCTAGACCAATGATAGTATATTATTTCACGTGAATGTTACCTGCGAACGTTATGTAGTTGAGGTCGCGATAGTTCATGAGCTCATAATGCACCAGCAATTGGGAGCTCACTCCTGACAGAAAGCGACCTGTGAGCGCTGCTACCCTGGTGTAGGAAGACACCATGGGGTACTTAGATGGTTCCACCTAAGAGCAGAATGCATATCCTCGTTTATCTTGAACCCTGGTGGCTCGGTTCCGGACGTCTGCTCTTAATTTAATGTACCCCAGGCAAACTGAGTTGAAATCGCTGTGCCGGCACTAATAACTTTGTTCATTTATAATTACCAATTTTTAGTGCTGATTTACCGTGTTGTCAGTGACGAAGGAAAACATCGTGATAACACATATATTTAAGAAACAATAAAAGGAAATCTGAAATATGTGAAGTTCGCCAATCCGCAGTGGGGCCACAATGTGATGTGTGCCCTAAACAGTGGGACATACATAGGTTTTTTTTCATTTATATTGAATGGACTTATATATTAATATTTTAAATTATAATCTTTGTATCCTTTATGCAGGCTGCTGCGCTCATAGTGGGAGATTAAATTTGGTAGTTATAGATTATATTAGAAAAGTTTTCAGAAATTTAAAATATTTTTAGACAAGCCAATATGTTCTTTGTTAACATTTGCTCTCGTAAATGTTAACAATGAAGCTGTCAAGTTCTAGTCTAGTGGTGTTTTTAACAATTTTTATACAATATACCTACTCGGATATGTGTACACAATATATCTACTTGGATATGAGTACCCATTATATGGTAACACCACAGTGTTGTCAAATACATTTGAATCTCAGTTCTATCACATTTTTGTAACTGTATTAAATACTGCAAAGTTGATATAAACAGTATTTGAATATTCTTATATGAAACATTTACTTAAAAATGACATGAATATCTACAATTTTTAATCATCCGTGTGTATAATAGCTTCAGGTTTTAATCACCTTTGCATATATGTATGTCAAGTAGGCCACCTCTGTTGCCATATACATCCCATAGAGAAATTGGGACACTTGCAGCCATTCTAAGCTTGTTGTCCATAGCAATACTGCATAAACTGAGATGCCACTGAGGCCTGAAAGAAAAACTTTATTATCACTTCTTTTTATATTAGATTTTTAAAATACATTATTAATTTTTATTACACATACATTAAAATATAATACAGTAAAAGATGTTAATGTTAATCTAGACTTCTTCAAAATTTAAAAGTATTAATTTTTAGAATGAGTAATGTAATTGTGTAGGATTCTTTAAAAAATTCCAGTGAAGCACAATAGAATTGCCAGCTGTCCTTCCACCAAGCAATTATGTGCAAGCAAACAGGATGAAGGATGTAATGTTTGTAGTGTACTTATTAAGTACAGATATATACTTTTTTTATATGGCTAGTCAATAAGAACAGGAAAGTCAGACAATTTTGATTTGTTATTCAGAAAAGTGTGTGTAAAAACACATTTGGTTATAACAACACAGTGCAACTGTACAGTTGATCATTGAATTTTCGTAAAACAAAGAGAATAAAACAAATGTAGACTGAATTGGTTAATGTCATTAGAAATTAAGCCAGTGACATCATAATTACACATCAACATCTTTGACAATAAAGCTGACATTACATTATAAAAATTACATTTTAGTAAAAAAAATTAAGAATAGTAGTTTAATTTAGACTATTTCTAACAATACTTACTGACCAGAGAGTATGATGACTGGTTTAAATCTTAAGAAATCCGTTATCAAAAATATCACGACTAATTGCGCCAAATACGAATAAGTTCCCACTGGATATACTTCTTGATTTAATTGAGTCTCAGTAACATTTCTCCATTCACCAAGTAAAAACTCAGTAACAAAGGGCTCTGAGGGTCGGATTTCTCTCAAAGTTCCGAAGGCGCATAGAATCAACGTGATTTTAATCCATTCCTCCATGTTTATGTTTTATAAATATGAGATTAAAATAATTTAAGTTGTTGAATATGTTCGGCTTTTCTTTGGGTTCACGGAAACACGTACCGCTCTCGCTAGCAGACGATGGAATGATAATTTTGCTTTTTTTTGAAGCGAGATTATTATGCAGCGGTAAGACTTACGTAAGGTTATAGAAACATTATTAACGAACATCTTTAAACCCTTATGGCAATTATCACTTGTTAATTACCTTATGCTGCTATGTTTTTGTTTCATTAAAAATAAGCAGCAACATGGGAAATACATATATATTCTACTTCTTTCCAGAAAAGTAAACTGAAACCGATGAATTTGAAAGATTTGCTTTGAATTTGACATTTGACATTACTTTATTTCACCAATTGGGTGCCTTAGTTCTAAAAAACCATTTCTATTGATATTGAGTTAATAAGATAATATTGATGATTGTGATTGTAATAATGAATAATATTTTTTAATAAACTGTTTTCTTATTTTTTCTAAATTAATTTATATAGTTATTTTCTTTAATTTTTTTTTGTGGCGTTACTTTGTAGCCCGACGCATAACTCCAAACTAAAAGTTTAGTTGAAAACATAACAATAAGTCCACAGGCTTCACCTTTCTAAGTTATGGAAAACGTGATGTACTAAAAAGAGACAGACATATCCCATCTGGTCTGTCTTGAAGCGTACAATAACACGAAGCTGTTTTATTTCATTTTGATTACCAGTTCTCCCCATCGTATTTGTTTTAGACTATTATTTTAAAATGATCAACGTATTTTAGTTTATACTGTTCATTTCCGAAAACATATTTAATCATTAATTCCATAGCTTGCATAGCTTAGAATGTAAAATCAGTAGCAGTGGAAAATGACATGAAAACAGGAATATTTTAATAGTAAACAATTTTTTAATAGTGAAGGCGGGTAAACGAGCAAGCAGCTCACATGATGGTAAGCGATCAGCGCTGCCCATGGACAACTGCAATAATACAGATCTTGCAAATGCGTTGCTAGCCTTTAAGGTGGTAGTGGGAGAGGGGATGGAAGAGTGACTAAGAAGGAGCGGGAGGGGAATGGAGGGAGGAAGAGTGG
The DNA here is from genome assembly GCA_018247575.1 of Eurytides lysithous rurik. Taxonomy (NCBI): domain Eukaryota; kingdom Metazoa; phylum Arthropoda; class Insecta; order Lepidoptera; family Papilionidae; genus Eurytides; species Eurytides lysithous. Next base: position 5,723 of record DWHO01000451.1, read on the forward strand.
GTATGATGGGGCGGGAGGGGAAAGGAGGGAGGAACAGAACGGGTGGGGAGAGCAACACCTTTCACTGCCGCTGAATGGGCCGCTAGAACTGTAAAATAAAGTGTTTGGGCTTCCGCATTTTATACGTTGAGTGAGGTAGCCAGTGGCCCACCTTTTCCCTCCTTCTTCCTTTTCAAGCTTCCCTTTCCGTTTCTTGTTTCCTCCTCCTCTTTCTTCCCCCTTCACTTAAAATTCCATTGGAGCGACTGCTTAAAGTACATTTAATTCAATGCAGCGAGCCTTTCAAGGTTGATAATTGATCTAAGGCCTGGCGGCTTTTACAGCTAAAACAAAGGAGCCCTGTGAGCAGGTGGTTCGATGACTCAGGAAAAATAACTTAGCTGCCCGGTGACGATGACAACGTCCACTCTACTGCAACTCCGCGTTGTTGACGCAAGATTGGTAATATATCTTGAGTATATGTCTATGAGTGTATACGGTACAGCAAGACTATCGATAGGAGGTTAGAAGAGTCTTCGATTAATAAATTGATAACGATAAATTGTTTATTATCGTATGATTTCATCCTACGTTTTTTCTTTGTATGAACGAAAAGGATTTTTGTTGTAGATGTTCTCAGTATCATGATGACACAAAAATATTCCTTCTCTCACTTTTGTTCCCGCTCCTCCTCCTCCCTTTCCCCCTCGATCATCCTCCCTACCTCTCTAAAATTTACCCCCTTAAAGACTGGCAACGCATTTGCACGTTCAGTAATGTTGCAAATGTCCATGGGCGGCGGTAATCGCTTACCATCACGTAAACCGCTTGCTCGTTTCTCAGCCTACTACTTAAAAAAAAAATATTTGTAGTAAACGCCTATACATTCAGGAAATAATGGCAGTGTTTTAATTTCTAAGGCAGCATATCCGCATATCCTTCTTTCCATCGTTTACCCTACGTTCATGTTGTAGTAGCAGTGATTTTCCACGGTGTCGTTCAGTTACATTTTGATTTCAAATACTTAAATTTTCTTATTTTTTATCATAGCCATCACTATAATTACGTTAATTGTCTTTATATAATTGAGTTAATTTAAATAGTTTATTTGTTTCCAGTCGAAGATACGTTGTGATGAATGCATCGAGCTAACGAGCTAACTCTTTTTATTTTAATAGTTACATAGTTCTTTTTTTTTTATTGCAATTATATATTACCAAAGGTCACACGCTCCACAGCAGACGCCAGTGTTGACCTGGTAAAAAACAATTTTTGAGGCTTGGGAACAGTCACGGGATGCGCATGGGGTACTCTGTGATTTATCTAAGGCTTTTGATTGTGTGCATTATGAAATATTTATCAGGAACTTACGCCACTGTGGTAGTAGATACAAAGCACTCAATCTTCTCACTTCAAGCTTAAACAATAGAATTCAGAGGGTTGATGTCAATGACAAGAGATCTCCTGGAACCCCTCTGGACATGAGGATTCCATAGGGATCTATTTTAGAGGTGTTTCTCTTCTTTATTTATATAAACGACCTACCTTATGAACAAACATGAGATCTGTAATACAGCTCCCATAGATAGTATTTTCGTACTGTAGAGGAGAGCTATTCGTGCTATCTATAAGTTTCGTACAAGAAAGCCATTAAAAGAAAATTTTAAGAATATTATCATATCGTCTGTCGCTTCTCAATACGTGTATAAATATGTTATGTTACACAAAAACATTATTGATTTTCCCAGGAAGTGTATATGACGTTAACATTAACTTTGATATGTTTATTGCAAAAAGTACATGAGGTAGTACAGTGGGATTCGCATAAGTTTTTATTTTATTTAAAATCTTCCTTTTGTATTTTACGTTGAGATTTCATTTGCTTTTCTGTAAGTCGTGTTTTAATAGCTCACGTACGTCAAATTTTAGATTGAGGAGTAAGATTTTAATATTTTTTTAATGATAACTGAACTTTATTTTGCTTATATCAAATCCGTATATCCGTTATGCGCGTTATAAACAATCTCACTGGTTTAAAACCCATTTCTTCTTATTTCTTTTAAGTTTTACCAACATTTTTAGCAATCAGTGCCTATTAGTATTGGTGGATCAACTTTAAATTTCGTGACGCAAATCGAATCTCCTTAATTATCGGTATTAAAATTTAACTTAAAATTCAAAGAGCTCATAAGTTTCTTCCGAAATTAGTTTAGATTTTAATTTTTTTATATTTTATTTTAAAATTTTCTTTTTATTATCTAATTATCATAATTGACAAGCGCTTCAATCAAATCATCAAATTTCAATCGATAACAACTTTGGGATATAGATCTTTAGGAAACTTCGACAGACCAAGCAAACAGTATTAATACGTAGTCCGCACTACTAGACTCTTATTTGTGCCTTTTACTTACTTCAGCTGTCTCCCATGTACTGACACTGACAAAGTTTCCTCAGATGATAGGCTTCCAATGTGTCGACGCAAATAGCATCTCAAAAAAGAGCTTTGCGCTTCTGCCAAGGAATCAAAGTTTATTGGTTGGGTCTTTTTCCATCACTACGGATAAACGGATAATGCCACATGCCTAAAATAGACGGAAAACTAATAGAAACAATAGCCCTACGGATGACTTCGTTCTCGACAGTGTGATGGAAAAATCTGCCGTACATTTTTTTTAGAAAGGTAGCCCGTGGAGTTTATACTATAAGCTTATTTACATTTTTAAGTTAGATTATAGTTTCAATGTTTTATAATGTGTGTGATATAGCGACCACGATTTAAATAAAACGTTTGAGTGAGGAATATGCAAAACATTCACCAGTATTCCGATAGCAATTTCCTAACAGTTACCATCCTGCTTTGACTACATACGTATACATCACATAAGGCTTGGTATCCGTTTCTTTTTGTGTCGTGAAGACTATGTGTAAAGAATCACACAGACAATGCAAGCGCGATATATTACAAGACTCGTTCGTAAAAATAATTGTTACACGCACCAAGAATGGAAAATCAATTTTACAGTGAGAAAATGCTCGTTTTTAAGTCATAAACGGTTACAATTTATCGTTCTAGGCGCAGTTGGCTTCGTTGAAGTTTACGGAACGTATTAATTTTTGTGCCAAGCAATTAATTTTCCTTACAACATGTAAGGTTTTATTGTCTTACTGCCAATATTAGTTAACCGTTGAATTTATCTCGCTTTTTCTGCTTTCTGAAAAAGTTTTCGTGTGGAATTTAATTTGATTTTTTTGAAAACAGAAATTTTTTTTTGAGCGTTCAGTACGACTGCACAATGGATTTTGTTTCATGTAATAACCTTTTATAATAATCACTAAGTAAAATATTTCAGAGGCAGAATTTTATGTCATTAAACTGTTGTCCAAAAAGAAAAATACTATTAAAATCTTCTATATTAAATTCTATATATATTATAAAGATTATGATTAATAAATACTTGCATTGTGCTGTTCTTTTCAACAGCACCGACTCTTTGGGAGTTTTTATTTTGTTTACCATATTCTCCAAAATAAATAATGGTAAGCATTTTGATCACTGTAACATATGACAAGGCCATATATTAAATTTAAACTTTAAAACCTAAAAATGGGGACGTTAAGCGGTTCCCGCCAGCACGACAAAATCTTGTCTAAAGTAAATTGCTAAAAATAATTACGTCTCCTCCATTAATAAACTTCAAATGTAAGTTCGTAAATCGCGGTAATAAAGGAAAAAATGCTGTAGTAGTGTAACTCGGACCAACCGACCAATACATAATATCTAAGATTGAAATATCAAAATACCGAGTTGCATATTATTTTTTTCCTTTATGTGACTTTTTCCCACCTTAAAAGCTAGCGACGTTTTTTCAAGGCCGCTTAACATCAAGAGATCCACTTGCTCATTTGGCCCATTCTCCATAAAAAAAGTATTTATTATTATATTTTCATAAATATCAAAAGAGTCACGGAAATAATTTAGTAAGCCAGCCAAATAAAAACGATATTGAGCAAATTGATTGGGTTTAACTAGAGAAGATTCAACTTTATCTTCATCTCATCAGCCTGTATCCACTGCTGGCTATAGGCCTCTTCCCTGGTACACTATTCTTTCTGGTTTTAAGCCAATCCACGTCCTGCCATACACCCTGATAATATCATCGACCCATCTGGCTGGTGGTCTGCCTACTGGTCTCATTGCTTACAGGAGCTCCGCAATGCGTCGTCATACATCAAACATGCGTGTTCCCTGTCGAATTTCCACATTAAAAACTCTATCCACCAGAGAAATGCCCAACATACTCCACTTCATAGTACGTTGCATTTTTTTAATTTTGTGCATGTTGTCTTGTGTGAGCGACCTGGTTTCAGTACCATAAGTGAGGTTAGGCAAAACACATTGATTGAAAACTGCTGTTTTGAGGTTTTTTTTTTGGTTTTTTGCGTGATTTTAAAATGTCTTCAAGTTGTAAAGTGTATCCTAACCTAGTTGAATGTTAGCGTAGAAAATGCGATATTTGTCTTATACGTGTATTACAGCGCGTTAATGAAACGACTATTATTATATAAAACGCGCAGTTTGTTCCAATTTACGTATGATAATATAATTACCCATTTTTACAAACCACCTTATTCTGTACCTAATAACAGTTGGCATTTTTAACAACTAATTTAAAACAAGGAGAAATTATACAGATTTCTCCTCATTTTAAATGAGTTATTTTTGTTGGCTTTGTTTGGTACCGAGAGAAACGGAAGCCGAGTTCTTGTGAAAATTAATTGTTTCCTACTGATTTTTTTTCTTTTGCAAAGGCCGTGGCTCTCTATAAATACTTAGTCTTGCCATAAATATTTTAATTGGTACAAAGAAAATAACATAATTTATTACTATTGCAGTGTGTTAGTTTAATACATATATATGAAACCTTTAAAAACATATAAAGCTTATTCGAAGTGGTCTCCATTAGCTGCAATAAAGTCCTTTAAAAGTTGAGGCCAGTTATCAATAGCAGTACGCACTCTTTCTATGGGAAAATTCTTCACTGCCAATCGTATGGATTGTTTAAGGGACTTAAAATTGTCATGGCATTTAGAGCAAGCCTTACTCTCTAAAACTGACCATAAATCATAATCCAGTGGATTAAGATCAGGACTAGAAAATATTTGATTAAAATTTTTGACATTCCTTTTGCGTACCGCTTAAGTACTTGTTTTGATTGTACCACCCTATTCTTGTTTAAATTATCAGTTAAGAAATGACCAGTGCGTCTCTTAAAGGCTGCAAATCCTAAGTTATCTTTTAAAATATGCGACATGGTTCTAGACAAGATAGTACATCTTTATCTCTTGAGACAAAATCTTTTGCTTTTGGACAGGATTTCTTCCAATTCTTTCCCTTACTGCTTTGATCGCCTTTTTCGTACGAACACTACGTGGACGGCCAGTTTTCTTTTCTGTCATAAACAGAGGAGGTTTCGTTGTACCTATCAATAGCCCGGTACACAAACATTTGACTAATACCAAGCGTATGGAGGATTTTAAAAATTGTATTTAGTTCCATGCCTACTTTATTTAATGCAATCAAAGCGTCAAAATTCTCTTTATCATCCCACTCCACTTTTAATATCACAAAATGTTTTACAATATGTTGGCGCAAAAATAAGAAAACACAATGAACAGTCATATAAAAATGACGGATACCAAATTCAAAAGTAATATTTTGTTTATTGTTAATTGTAACAGTATGGCCATAAGGCCAGACTAAGTATAGATATATGCATGGATGGTGCTATAAATTAATAAGTTTTCTTTATTCAGCGAGGTAGAATATTATTTGAATATATATAAACATTATTTTTGTACTACTTGAGTTACGAACACTGATACATTATAATTTTTTTTATTCTTTACACTGTAAATATTTTTTCCTTGAGTTCCTCGTGAATGGTTTTATTTTTAAAAACGTGGAACTACTAATAAGCATCTTCGATATAAAGTACCAATTAACTTTACTTCATTTAATTTATTCGAAATTTTATCAAATATCAGTACAGTGATACATTATTAGAGGATCTACAGAAGCAACTAACTGTACAATGATTAAATTATACGAGTTAATTGAAAATTTCTCTAGCCGATTGAATGTAGTTTCTACATTAAGCAGTCTTAACTAGATAAACTGAGAATTAGCGCGAAATCCAATTAAAAGAAGTACGTTCACATAGTACCGCCGATCGTATAATGTACTTTTAAACCATTGCATCAACTTGTTCAAAATTCTAATATATTTAATCGAAAAATACTATTTTATTAAATTACTTAATTAATTGAGTACGTGTTGCAAACCACAATTGGAAAATAGAAATAAAGTTTTTTAAATAACATTATTGCATAGATTGGACTTGGATACAAGTGAAGTATTTTTCCCCTTGCCATTGCAAAACGAAATATATATTTTGACCTAACAGAACAATTTGTTATTGACTTCAACATAACAGAGTGTATTACTCGAATATTTTCTCTCAACATATCTATTCCAATAATTAATGTGCAACATAAGTGCATTAAACCGTACATGTTGATTTCTATAAAAACATTATTTTAATTTTAGTCATATCTCTGCCAATTACGATAGGTGCAACCGGAGGATCCAAAAAAAAAATCAAATTTTAACTTAAAATTCATTTATTAAAGGAATTACAAAATTTCTAAATTATGAATAATTATTATAGATGCCAATTGGTTGGTACCAAAAGTGACGCTCCCACGTTTCAGGCTTTCTTAGAAAGAATTTCGATTGACGTCAACGGGTCAGGTAGCTGCTGAGCTGGCACCTCGTGTAACCGCCTCGTGTACGTATGTAGGTCATAGGTGCCTTGTGCAATGTATATGCGTGTATGCTGATGCAGCGACCTATTGGCCTTGTGTAACATGCCAGCCCCCAACGTTAATCTGTGTTAGTAAGCCGAACACAAGGGCCATATCGTCGGCGAGTGTGGCGGGAAGGCTGTAGACGCGGCAGGTGTAGTGCGCGTCCCTGGAATCGCGGTGGGAGTAGACGCGATTGGTGTGGGAGCTACGGAAGTGGGAGCGGGTGCGACGGGCACGGGTGCGGGTATGGGCGCGGGCGCGGGTGAGAGAGCAACCGGAGTAGGAGCGGGCGTGGGTGCAGCATGCACAAGGGTTTAGCCCAAGCATTCGTGACGAGTGCAAGGGCAGGCACAAAGCGCGCGAGTACGGGACGCGCTGGGGCGGGTCTAACGTATAGGCGCTTCGAAGCGCACTCGCAGCCGGCGGTTCCGGTGCGTCCTTAGCTCTCGGGTACTCTGTGGAGCCGGGGTCCCCAGCGCATTTGACGCATCTTGGGGGAGCGTAACAGTTGAGTGATGTGTGGCCGTACAACTGACAGTTGTGGCACTGGATGACGATGCCGTTGCGGTTGTTTGACGGAAATGCCGGAGAGCCAACAAACCGTCTTAATGTTAAATATGACCTTACCCTCGGGGGAAAGAGCCAGTTCGGTCATTATCAGGTCCAGAGGGACCTGAAATCTAGGGTGGTCCGGACCCAGGTGACACTTTCGTCCCAGGTAAGTAACAATGTGCCAAGAGTGAAACCGATGCATTGCTATTACTACAAAAAAATATATATTCTAACCAACAATTCGACAAACACATAATTACATCCATGTCATTATTAGACTTTACCCTCGGTTCCTCATGCGTTAACTTAGTTTTATCTATTTAATCTATTTTTTATTTCATTGTGTATATAGGTATAAATAAGTGATCTATATCCGCTTAAAAATTATATCCCTATCCAAATAATTTTAATCCGCCTCAAAAAAGGGTAGACCAACGAATACTTACATATTTATTATAATAATGAGGGTAAGAAGTAGGGTAAAGGGAAGTAGGGTTTTCACAAATTCTTTTCATATAAAAATAGCGAGACTGATCACTGTATTATAAATCAAAGGCGAGGTTTTATAGAAATAGCTTGTCGTCTTATTGTTAATGTGCACCTCGTTGAAATGAAAGCTGCGCGACTCGTTTGTTAAAAGCTTTTAAAACTGCAGACAGGAATAAAAAAAATCACGTGAAATATTTTAGTTACAGAGAAATAGCGGAAAGTAAACAACTGTTACCTATAAATATCCCTCTATGTTCGTTTGTAAACTTTTGTACTAAACTTTAATTAGTAACACTATTTTCTATTACTAATTGAATTACTTTTCTTTATAACCAGTTGTCTGTAAAAAATCACCAGGGGGTTGACATTTGTCTATACGTTTTATAGCATTTATATTTAGTGCTGTCGCAGTGGTATAGGCCTAATATTTTTATGTAACTATTAACGTACAACTTTATTGTTTTTTTATTTTATGTATTTAACATTTCGGTATACCAAAACTTTAACTGTATACCAAAACCTAAGAGACTCATTGCAGTCTACGTTACGGCCTTTTAAATAAACTGACAATGCTTTTTTAAGCCTATGCGCCTCTAAAGCATCATCGAATATCCAAACCGCTGGAAATGTTGATTTTTCACTACATGGACTGAATAAATGTTGGGATTGCAAAATTAAATAAAATGCGATGAAGTCCATAATTTACCTTTATTTAAAATTACTAATTATACTTACATAATAATTGATACTTAAAATATTAGAACTGAAAAACTGGATATGGTGTTATTATTTCTACATGCACGTTTTCTAAATTTATATTTTTTTTAAAACGCGGTAACTTCGATTTTCATCTTGTAACAAGATTAAAAAAAATTCGAAGCCTACTTCCCTTTAAATGGTTTTGGCGTGTTAGTTGGATATTTTTAAGTTCATATATAACGAAGAATTATCTAAGATTTAATACAAAAAAATTAATAGTACGAGAAGTGTTCAATAAGTAATGAGAATGATAAAGACGCAAATATCTTTTAACTTATTGTACTTTATTTTTAAATAGGGTCATACCTTTTAAGAGTATACGCTTATTATATCGCTTTTCTAAATACAATTTTTTTTGTGCCCTCAAAAAACCTATACTGCGGCGATCACGGCGTCATCATCTTCAAATTTCTGGCCTCAGAGGTGACTTTTTAACCACGGAAAAAGATAAAAATCGCTAGGTGCGAGGTCTGGAGAGCATGGCGGATGCCCCATCAATTCAAAGCCAGCATCTTTGATGGCAACCATAGCAATCTTTAACTTATACGCGGGGACTTTGTCTTGGTGAAACAAAACACCTTTGGAAAATTCGCCTGGACGTTTCTTGCATATAACGTCACGCATTTATTTAATTTATTCTGTATATAAATCCAACATAATAGTGGCTATGGAGCCACTGGAGGATTTTGGACACGATCATGGGATCGAGGTATTCTGTCATAAGAACTCTATTTCAATCTCATAAAAGAGAGCCCATGATCTTTTCGGCGGATGGGATTGCCTTAAATTTCTTCGGAGTCGGAGATGATGGCCTCTTCCAAGTCACGGACGGTTATTTACTTCCTTTGTTGTAGCGGTGAAGCCACATTTCTTCCATAGTTATAAAACATTGCCACATTAAACTTAAAGTGTACGGTCGGTAGCATCTTTATATTACATGATTTTACGGACAAATTTTCTATTTCCGTTTACCTACTAGATAAAAATGAAGATTTATAAAACGTGTGAGTTAAGGTTAGTTGAGTAATAATTGGAATTGTAATGTTTTGAAGGAAACTAAAATAGAGGGTTATTATAACGTTAATTTTTGTTTAGATAGGACAAATTATAAGTACTATCCTTGACCAGTGACACAGAAGTATTTTTGTTGGAGTTGGAGTATTTTTGTTGTTTCTCAAGATACTCAATTAAAACTTCTCAAGATACTCAGTTTCAATAAAAACTGTGTTAAACGGTTAAAATGAAACAAAATAAATTGATCTAGGATCAAACTTCTCAGTAAACACTAAACTAATACCATGATGACTTCTTGAAATATTCAATTTCGATGGTTTAGATAAGATTTGATTCCTCATAGGACTGTAAAAAACGACGTCTAATATCTCTTCACCGTATAACGTAATACTCGAGAGAGTTCAAATATTAGTGGTTCATGCGGAATCAGCACTTTGATGCGGTGCAGTTTGCTTAGCTGCTCATTGGCTTGTTTACTGTTTGTGATTCGAAGACTGAGACTGTTGAATTTGAACTTGTCTACCCAGAACTTATTGATACCCAGTTAATTTAATTTTCACATTTGTATTTGCTTCTTTTATTTTTCTCCTTAATCCGTGTTCAATTTTCATCCTCACAGTGATTAACTACTTATTAATTTAATTTAATGTACTCGTGTGTATTTTTTTATTTTTATAGATAGTGTGTTTATTCTTTTATTTAAAAAGGTGAGCATGTCGTTGTGACATAAATGTAAGTGACCGTGTCATTTTTGTCTCAATAAATAAGTAAATAATGAATAAATGTAGAACTCAACTCTGATGTTCGCCAAGTGTTAGATGTTCACAATGGTTCTAAAACGCATTTATTCAGAGTATTCTGAATGAACTTGACTCTAAAACATAAATGTCCAATAATTTAAAATAATGATGAGTAACCTAATATTCTGATAGTTGATCTGTATTCAAAATTTTCTCTGTAATTGTGAGCAATTACTAAGCATAAAAACTGTAGGGTACAAATAATTTGTATGAGCCTCAAATAATTGATCCAAATTTACAGCTTTGTTTCTTTATTGCCTAAACAAATATATGCTTTTTTATATTTATTTTTGAAATTTATGATGAAATTAATAGATATCTATTTATTACATAATAAATGAGTGATGTCAATTAACAGTATAACATGTACTGTGCCGCAAAATTATTATATAGGTAAAAGTTAATAACAGGTGAGTTATGTCATGTATGTTAAGTACTACAAATAATTTTGTTCTAACTTTATTTTTTAATTCGCTAAATCATGTCAATTACCTCAAAAAAATGTCCCAGAATCAATCGTCACAATGTTTGAAAACAGGCCCAGTCAGATAGAGTTGACGAGTGTTAATCTCCCGAGTTCAAATTATTTTTTCCATTATGATGCAAATGATATAAAAATAGACAGTCTCAGTTTTTTACAAAATTTACAAAAAGTTTTTTGTTAGTCAGAAAAACAAAACATGAACAAAATTAAAAAAAAAACCTGACATAAGGTATTTGGTTACCTCAATGTTCCGTTTAAAGGTATAAGCTAGTGTATGGGATTTTTTTTATATGAAAACTATCAATGGACTTTATGCAAGTTTCTACTTAGGTGGAAGCAGATATCTTATATGTTAAGAACCGTATCAGTTGTCTCTTCCAGGCGTTTATGCATGCTACGAGTACAATAACAAACAAAGTCAAGTTGGCTTGGCAATAAAACCTAGCTGTTAGCTGTATGGCGACGCAGCAATAAACATGTGCTTATTCCGGCTAAACTACAGTCGGTTTATTGTTCCTATTTTGAACTTGGCATTTTATGACTATTGTAGAGCATGCCTTAAGCAAATCTACGCGAGCTAAGTTTAGACCGCTTTATTTAAAAGCACCTTTTTAACCTTGTTTTTACAAATAAATTTAAAACAAACGTAATCATTGCGTACAAAAATATACACTAGAAAAATACCTAAAATAAGAACCAGTATCTATTTGTTACAGCTTTCTATCGTTGTTTCCTCGGAGCAAGCATATTCTACTATATCTGTTTCAACACTACAAATCATGCTGGCAAAAGGCAATAAGATATTCGCTTTCCTATGAATTACTGTGCACGTTTGATTTTACATGTTAAGAGAATTGTACAAACACACCTATCGGTATGTCCAATTTATATACACTCTTTCTTTATTTTATTTTACTGAGGACGTATTATAGCCCAACTTCTTATCTTACTAACTGCAAAAACTTCACACTATGGTCTGAAGTTTGTGACCATCCATAGTGTGAAGTTTGTGCAGTCAGCCTATGCGGATCTGTAGAGCTGCATCGGGTACCGCACCATGGGAATTTCTGGGGGTGTCACCTAAGGGACGTCGGGATTCAATGTGCGGACTGAAATCACGACAAACGTCGACTGTAGTGACAAAGCGGCGGGTGAGTCGGTGAGAAACGCTTCAGGACGCGGGTGTATGTAATGTGAAACGTACGCGATGTGGATTCGCCATACACGGGGCAAGATCTACGTATGACGTAAATTTCTTGTTTTTTTACGTTTGAAAAATCCTTTATGGATCGCCAGGAGGAGCGGCAGGAGTATGTAGGAGTCCCGAATAGAGCGAATATGCACTGTTATGGTCGCATGAGCCGGGGACACGGGAAAATGAGGACGATCCTGTCGCGACTATGGCCTTCTCAGGCAACCCCTTCACGGGTGCTAGGCCACTTGATCTGGCCAAAGGATATTGTGCCGGTGTAAGCAGATCGGCGGTTCCAGCGCGTCCTTGGGCATTCTTGGGCACTCCGTAGTGTCATGGTGGTTAAAACACTGCGTAATGTGTGACGGCGTGGTTGTTTTACATTTATGCCGAAAAGCCAGCTGATGGATTGGATTTTAAAGATAGCCTTGCCTTTGGTGTTAAGGTCCAACTTTATCGGAACTAAATCTAATAGCACGCGGGCCATTGGGTGGATTGTCCGACGGACGATAGATACCAGCTAGTCCTGGGCTCGGATATCGGCTTTAACTTCTTCCACATCCAGCTTTTTCGGGATTCCCGAATGACCCATTCCAAACTCGGTTCTCCGGAAGGGAGTACTTATGAAAGCACGATTTGGATGTTTATCCTGATGACTTACTTGGTATTTTTTGAGCACACGTTTCCAAAGCGCTCTTATATCTGTACGAGTTTACTTGATTCCATTATGCCTTCTCCTCGAGGACTCGGTGGGGCAGCTTTTCCCTTTTTATCGGCCATATAAATGTTCTCCGTCTGCGACTTGTTTGCTTTCGGAAAACGGGGATGGGACCTTTCGTGGAGGAAGGCGAAATGGAGAGAAACTCGGAATTCGACTCTAACACGAGGCGTTTTTTTCCCTTTTTACGGCCGATCTGGGAGAAGGTTCAACTTCCATGTTCGACTAGGAGCCGAAGTTGTGAGAGTGGAATTGGAGGAGAAGGCGGAGAAGAGCGAAGAGGATGCTCTTGACGATAGCACTGAGGGCGCAGAGCTTTGCCCTGAGGGTACCGTAGACTGCCCTGAGGATGCGGGATACGCCCTGTTTATCCTCAAATATAGGCGCGTTTCTACTGAATTTAAGTGATAAGTGGATAAGCCTCCCCACTTAGCGGTTAGGAAGTGTCTAGTAGGAAGCCTACAAGCCTGCTCTTTTAACCGCTTGAATAAGTACCTAGCTGCCGCTTATTGCGGGGAAATACAGTTATCCACCGTAGCCTACCTATGAGCACAATACACAAAACACTTCACTGACTCTAACCAAGCCTAGGCGTGTAAAGACGACCAACAAACTGTACAAGGTTTCTTCTTTCTTGAGTCTCCCATAAATCTTCTTTCTTTAAGCAAGCTTAACCAGTGACTCGAGAGTAAAGTTATGCGTGTAAGCACAAAATTTGTTGCCCGAGCAACGCGATTTAACGTACATGGATTATACGCGCTGAGGTAGGGCGGGCTTAAGATTTCTTAGGCCAGAGACGTCCGACTCGAAGAGCGCGAGCCGAATTGTAAAATGAAAATTAGTGAGAGCCAGACTACTGGATATCTCTCATATAAGCTTGTTAGAAAATGCCTGTTGCTAAGAATAGTAGAATCAACAAATTTTTATAAACAACGAACGGAGGCGAACTTTACTTAATGGAAATAAAACAAACGTAAACGCTGATTTCACACCCATTGCGCAAATCTATAAACTGCTATACTCGTAAAGAATACGCAGGTTGATAACAGAGTTACTATATAAATATAAAAATCCCGACTAAGCTTTGAATGTGTTGAGTTATTGTCAAATTAGATTTAATCGTGTGTAAATGTTCATTTTCACAATTTGTCACGAAACTGAACACAAAACGTTTCAAACGTTTAAAATTTAATCTCACAACGGTTACGGCCTTTATAGCTGAACCTTAACTTCCGGCCAAATAGAATATTATAATTTTATATAACAAATTTTTAAAAAAATCACTCATATTATTTCATATCATTAATAATATCAAATGCGACTTCTGTTTTCACTGGGCACAAATCGAATGAGAAAAATCTGTATGCTTAAAATAATAATTTATTATGATGATATATTTACATTTTCGAGATCTCTATTCAAGCAAGCAAAATCGTATCAGATTACTATTCGACGCAATTAAGCTGATTGCATTTACATGTTAACAACATGGACAAAATTATCCACTCGGAATATGCAGATAACTGTGAGCATTAAACTCATACATGTGCCATAGCACTTAAAGTTACAGTATGAAATAAAACAGGATTTTGTACGTTTTGATTAATTTTTCCATTAAATCAATATTTACAAATACACAGTAATGTGCATAGATAGACATATATATATATATAT
>DWHO01000452.1:0-20252 GCA_018247575.1 Eurytides lysithous rurik
GATTAGGCGATCCGATGAAGCTTTACAGAGCCGCATAGGCTAAAAGCGTCAACGTCAGTTAAGATAAGATAAGTAATCTGTAGTTCGTATAAATATTGGTCCCGGGTGGGATTCGAACCCACGACCTGCTAATGTGCCAAACGGGTTATCAAAAGTTATTATACTGAAATGTATGTTTACCACATACTTGTGTCAAACAAAGAAGAGAAACTTTATCACTAATATAAAAACTATCAATTTGTTTTTTATTTAACAACATTATTAAATAAAACAAATTGATAGATTTTATCGCGTTTAATTGTCTGATTATTCTGTATAAGATATTTTATGGAGTGGAGATGGAGGTGGCGAATAAACGTGAGGATTACCTGATGGTAAGCAGGTCGCAGCTCCCGATGGTCATTCGCGATATCGAATGACTTGGAAATGTGTTGCCAGCCTTGAGGGTAAGAAAAAGTATTAGAAATGTCGGAAATTACAAATTAATAAGCGACAAAATCCGTAAATTTCTTTAACAATAAACTAGTCGACTTGCACTTAAAAACACGATGAAAAATCCGTGTAATTTTTTAGTTTATTTTTCGTCGGTAATTTCTTAGTTAGTTATTATATCATTATTAAGGTCATCGATAAACACGCTGACGTTTTTTTTATTACAACAACGTTTACGCTTTCAGTTCTAGGAACTATGAAACTCTTCGTCGGGATACTGAACCGAAAATCCCCTCTTAGTAGAAGAATAAGTACATTGCAGTGTTACATGAAATGACTTTTTATAGCAGCGGCAATGGTACATCCCTAGAAGAAGTCTGCAAAACAGTCCAATCATTATAATATTTAATGCTTTTATTCATAGAAGACTAGAAGTTTGTAGCGGGATAAGGATAAGTACTAAGTATAAAGAGCACTAGCTTTATTCTTTATCCCAGTAAATTCATTAAAGTTTTACCTGTTTAAGAATTGACATTTGATCGTTATAAAGCAATTTTCTAGATGACAGGACTCTCGCTGGGTCTATACGGGATACCACTTTATTGTCAGTTATTTAATCGATAAGCAATAATGTTTAGATAATACTGTGTTCCGATTTGAATGACGATGTTGCCAATATAATAAGTGGGCATAGAGATATAATTTATCAAGTCTGTAGGTGACGATCAAGGTATCAAGTAGGTCCAGTGTAGCGTTATGTTATTATGGGTCGCCTAACCAGACTTCTTGCGTGCCAAATCAAAACCTTAAAGATTGTGTATATCGACTCGAAAGCAAAAACGTAGTAACCAGCAAAACCAAAACTTTTCACCAGGCATACACCAATCGATTTGGTTTAATTTACTTATTTCAACAATGTAATTAAAAAAAAATCTCCTTGTGTCGCTTACTACGTTTTTGCTTTCCAGCGTCGATATAATGTAATAGAAAATGTTTATGTTTACATAAAATATGTATAGACATTTACAGTGCATTTCGTAATTATAAATCTCTCGCTATTCAATTATTTTAATTGGCTGACTAGCGATGATTACGTATATGAAGAAAGATTCTAACGAAGACAAATGCCGCTGCGGTAAGTCATGCAAATTAAATAAAGAGATAAAAATTATATCCGTAGTTTTTTTACAATTTCCACTTTTATTGTGTAAAAACCGCAGCAGATTACGGCCCGTTTATTGCTTGCTAACGTTCTATTGTAAAGTAAATCGTATTTCTATGACAGCAAAGCGTCTAATAGTTTGTATCGAATTCAAATCAGTACGCTTTCAGTGACGAAAACACAAATTCTACTTTAACCGGAGGCGGTAAGAGCCTTTTCAGGAGAGCCGATGTGATTAGACTCCCCCACATCTCGGAGGCGTGGTCACGTGCGATCCGCTCGAAGCTTGAGCGAAGAGTCCGACAGTCGGGTGCTCGGAATACGAAAACATTCGAAATTCGAACTGCCGACAGTGAGCAAGTCGCGTTCGAAGTGGCCAGTGTCAATAGTGTTGTGACGGATCGATCGTGAGCGTCGGCCAGTGCGATGGATTCGGAAATAAACAAAATGCAGACCAAGATACCGCCGAAGAACTTCTCTATCGAATCCATAGTCGGTTTGAATGAGCGCCGGTCGCCTGAGATCGATATCGAAAACAGCATATCGCAGGACTACGCTGTCGATAACGCGCATTCGGAGGACGAGGACGTGAAAATCAGAGACGCCAAAATGGGATATTACTTCCAACAGAGCCGCGTTCCCAATTTCCCGTTTTTTATGTCGTATGAGAAGAGGCCGATGGGTAACGGGTACCCGGAGGGGCACACGCAGGAAGACCTGAAGAGGTCCAGCCCGTCCAGTTTAAGGAGCGAGGTTGATAGCGACGGCGCCGACGACAGGCCGCAAGGTAAATATCACAATAAAAATAAACAATGGCAATTTTTTGTATCTTCTGACATTACAATTGTGCAATATAAAAAGAAGTTGTTCTGTTCAAAATACGCCGTAAAAAATAAAAAAATAAAAGATGAAAGTCAAGAGTACATGTTAAACATAAAACCGCAAAAGATAAAATAGATATTTGAAGTTTAATTCTTGAAAGGCGTTAATCGATTTGTTTTGGTAGACAAAACGTTAAAAGCGGCATTTTAAAAGTTGCTACAAATGAAAGAGGAAAATAGTCAATTGAAATATGGATTGTGTACAGGCATAAAGTAATAGATCCCTGATTTTAGTAATTTCTAAGAGAAGCAATTACGATTTTATGGTGTAGCGGTAGTTTTTTATTGTGCTTTACCTTCGGCAAGTTAAAGATAGGCAAAGCAAGCCGAAAGGCGGTATAAGAAAAGTCCGTCATTACGACTTTTTGCCATTCCGATAATTAGTTTGAGGTTGTATATAGATAATAAAAGTACTGTTACGACAATTTTTTTTTAATTTAGAAGTTTTTGCCACTTAAAAAACTACATTTCCCTATATTATTGTTAATCCCCTATATTAACAATAATATAGGGAGATGTAGTTTTTTAAGTGGCAAAAACTTCTATACGATATATACAGAATATTATATTGCGTATTTTGCTGAGCCGAAAATACTCATTTTTTGTCTCTTCATTAACGTATTTTATATTGAGTTATTTTTTTTTCTTATGTATTTCATCCCCTTTAGATAGTTTTAGAATATTGTTAGTTTTGTGTAGAACCTAATACAAGTTTACTCAATTTTAACAGCGTTACTTAACAGTATAAAGTTATTTATTTTTTGTCTCGGGTCTTTCACGAATCTTATAACGGCCATTTAAATCGTCGTATATTCACATACATACATAAGTATGCAAAAAATTATATTAAGATATATATAAGACACGGTTATAGATAAACATATGTTGTTTATCTATAACCGTATCTTAAAAACTGAATTGATTACGCATTTATTATTTCAATACTACACTACCATTACTACTTTTTTTCAAACACTACACTACTTTATAATCACAAATTTTAGTTTAGTAAAAATAATAATTATCATATTTGATTATATCATACTTAACCATACCTAATGAGTATTAATTTAAAATTAGACACCTAAAGATAACAATACTATATATAAAAATATAATAAATAAAACGTTTCTTTTTTTACAATATTGTCTGATTCGGTACTTACTTCACATTTTATATTTGTGTAAACAGCAAGTTACGTATTTTAGATATTGGTATCTTTGGATATTCAGGGAAAGCTTTTTACCAATAGATTTTTTACACTAATATATTATTCCTAAATTTCTAAAATCATGATTTTAATTGAATTGAATTGAATATGTGGCAGTATGCTATGCAATATCATCTGTCACATCCTGGGGCAATCAAAAAATGGCAGAAAATTTAATTTTGACAACATGCAGTGTACTTGACAAGGCTTAATGTTGACAGCATTGAAAAGATCCGTGCTATCATTATGATTAGTTATGAATATTTTATTACCTTTTTTTATCTTTTTGTGTCAAAGCAAAGAAGTATTCACGTTTAATTTTTTATGTAATGGTGAAATATCAAAGTGTATATAATTACTATACAACTTACAAAATGTAGTGTAGTGTAGGTAGTACGACTGATATTTTGTAACAGCTGCACAACATGGAATGAATTTCGAGCTTCAATTAGTTATTCTCTCTTAAAAAAGTAGGTAAACTGATCTAACTTGTGAAACTTAAGAACGCACCTTTAAAATAAATTAAACGTTAATTAAAATACATTTGAAATAACCCAATGGACTTACGAAAGTATTCGCAGAAGCATCCCTGGTTGGAAATAAAAGAAAGGAAATCGTACTTAACGCTTTAATTTTGACAAATGATCGTTCGAAAACGGTAGCAGTTTTAGTTCCACATAAACATTGTACACTTCAATATAAAGAATGGTGTCCAGCCGTTCCTTTACGCCAATTAGTCGCCGCGTGAAGTTTATTAGTTTTGCCGCCAAAACAATACGCCTTGGCATATACAAGGCGCGATAGACAATGCTTTCTTTTTTCATTGTTTACATGTCGTCCGAATACAAATATTGTCTTTGCTCAATTATAGAGCGGTGTATTGTCTGTGGCCAGACGATGAACATCGGTCGGGAGTTTTCTCTTTTATTGTACCTTTTTCTAAGATTTTGGCCCGTCTCTATTAATATTTGGTTTTACTGCTTCCACATTTTTCCTTTATTGCGGTCGTGTTGAACATTTAGCTTAGAATGTTTCGATACACGTCAATGATAGAATATTTAACACCCTTAATTTTTTTTAATATACATGACGAGCGTTAATATACATCGCCTAATTAAATCGGATTTATGAGTTATGGATAATGAGTGTTAAATTAAGACGTCAATGTAAAAAGTATAGAGAGGTGACTAGTAGTCTAGTGGTGGTAAGTTTAAGTATAACTCGTTTATAACAAGACAAGCACAAGTGGTCGTGCATACTGTATAAAAACTTCGAATAAAGGGTGTATGATGTATGATTGGTAAGAGGCCACAAAGAAAGCTCTGGGCCTATCCATCAGCGCGTTGTAGGTGTCCAGTTATGGAGAATTAATATCGGACCGGGCGATAAGGCTCTATGATGCTCAGTGTTGAATGCCAAGGGGTGAGGAGGGCGCGGAGGTTGTATTAAAACGGAATGAGTTGCGTGATTGAATCGCTTCTGTGACACACAGAGAAAGATACATGTTTTTTTTAATTTTCAAAATGACACGCCCTTAAATGGAATAAGGGTGTATCACGTAACGTAAGTGATGTACGTAAGAATAAATGATTAAATTTCGAATCGGCCTTGTATCTGAGAAGTATCTTTTGACTGTTGAGAATTTTAACGAATATTACGGTACGTCCATTAATTTTTGCTAGTGTTAAATATATAATTTTTATTCATAAACCAATTCAATAAAATTCTTCTGTCGAAATTATATTTACTGATAGTTTTATCATACAGAGTAAATAATATACGACTCTTTGTTGCTTAATGAAAGATTACGTGTTTATTGTTAGAGAGCTTAGTACATTAAATGCTGGTTCCCAGTATATCGCTGGCTTTAGAAAATCGTTTTCAGCATCGTAAGCTCGTAACAAGTAAGCTCGTGAGCGAGTGAGACGGAACGATGATCCGTGCCACGCCTCTCTCGGTGGAGGGGAAAGAGGTAAGGTTATTGGTCGCCGTATTATGGATTTTTAGTGAGGCGGCGCGTAACGCGTACCAACAAACTATAACTGACAGTGACAGTTCTTTTTACCCGCGCGCCCGTGGTTACTGGCCAGTGAGATTTTCCTCTTTTTCGTTACAACCGGCCACTAACATTTTTAATTTTTCTTAATCACTCACCAGTGTTTTTATTTTTCTGGTTTTCTCTTCGATCGCGATTTCTCTATTTGATTTCCGAATCTAATAATGGAGGCGTTCGAGAATTATAGGATGAGCAGTAAATCGATGAGCGAGCCGCTGTCGGTCGATTTGATGACAAAGACGCATATTTACAGTGATATTAATTTGCAAAATACACCGCCGTCATCTCCTAAAAGCAAAGGTTTGTTTTTTTTACATTGATTAATTTAACGAAAGTATTTGACTTTTATTAACATAACAAATTGTTATATCATGCCCCTATGTTAATGAGTCAACATGTTGGTGTTATATGAATCATCATGTTTCAATTATAGAACTATAATACACGAATCAGTAAGCATTGCCAATATCGACAGTTGTGTATTGTCTATATTTTAGTAAATAGTAATTTGCAAATGTCAATAATGCCTGTAGACTTTTTTATTTGGTTGTCACAGACGCAATCAAAATATAACACACAATCAAAGTCGCATTGAAAACTATAATACCGGTTCTTATTTGTTCATTGTCATTAATAGTTCGTATGTCTTGCCTTCTCCCTTTCTTGCTTACTTCATCAATGAAAAACTTAATTAAAGTGTTACTTCTAGTCTTGAATGATCCCTGCGATTGGTTTTCACGATAGCTAGCAGCTAAATCTAACAGTTTACTTACATTAAGTATTTGATTTAAGTTCTCTATTATATACTTTTGAAGTTCAAGATCTAATATCAACAAAAACATATACATATTCACAACAATAACAACCGACCAGACCCAGAAGCTGGTCGAGTTTCCGCCCGAGAAATGGGGACTTCCTCGACGCTCGAAACAGCCGACCGAGGTCGGTTGCATACATCAACAAAACAATAACAGTGTCATGGAACCAACTATGTGAGAAACTCTTACGAATAACTTTCTTGAAATCAGCAAGGAAGTACCCAACTCGCTATTGTCGTGTTAAAAATAAAACGATGAATATAATTATTTAATGATTTTTCAGCTGTGTATATTGATACGAGGTTTTAGTTGTTAATAAGTAATTCGCAACGATAATCGTGATTAAGTTTTATTTCTTTTCAATATGCAACAAGGAATTTAATGAATAAATGCAAATCAAATCAAAATATATTTATTCAAATAGGTCTTTACAAGCACTTTTGAATCGTCATTTTTACATTTTGTCCGTGAGGAAGCTATCACCGGCTCGGAATGCAGTTCTGTTGAGTAGATTCGGCGAGATATTGAATAGTTTAATATAAGAAACCATTAATTCCTTCTTTAGTTTATATTGACCCGAATGTGAGATGCAATCACAATTTGATTTAATTTGATTTAGAAACAATTGCAATAGTTGAAATTGTTTTTCGTCCGTCAGTCAGTCAATGGAGTAAAGTAATAAAGTTTAAAATATTGTAACGGGATTAACTATAAGCCATTAAGATTTTGAGCGAAAACGACTGTCGTTTATAGACGAAATAACTATTTAGCGACTTTTAATATTTTAGTTCGTCATCAAAGGCACCGCCATAGAACTGTTTACAGCCTTATAAAATGAATTGTAAACAGTCAGCGGGCCTCAGGTAATGTTTATATTAATAATGCCGTTAGTATATTAAAGAGTGAGCGATTTCCGACTTTGTTGCAATGGATTAAGATGTGCGGTCGGTTTAGTTGTGTTAACGAGTCGTTTGTCGTGACAGTAAAGCAATTATGAGATTTTTACAACCGCTTTGAGATGCCGGCCCGTTGTTGCTAAAATCTCCATCGGTTGGCCACGGCGAGTCCCGGGTTCGATTTTATTGCCGCCTAATGCGTCCATACTGTCCCGTTAGGTGAATCTGTTTACGGCTACAATAAAATGTATTTTGTTTGTGACGCGAATTTTAAGGAATTTCACTCGAATTGCTTAGTAATATCACTTATCGTGAAAAAAATATCCTTATTATTCGTTGTTCTAGTAATATCTTTTCCGCATATAAAAGTCATTCACGGTAAAAAAAAGGAATTAACCTTTTTTTTGTGTGAAAAACAAAAAAAAATCAATGAATTTTAGTATATTAATAGTTGATGTTACGATATATCCTTGATGAAATCGTAAGTTTTTAACTTAATTTTTAAAAATGCACACAAAAAAAATCTAATTTAAAATAACCCCAACAAGAAAGTAATGCATGTTAGTAAATTTATATAATTTTTTCTTTTTGGTCTAACTCAAAGAGGATAAATAATTAATATTTTTAATCCAACAGAGGAAAGCTGGTCGTTTACGTAATTAAGGCTAATTGCAACAGAATGTTAGCTATAAAGTTGTCAACGTTAGCTATTACCACACACCAGTAATGTTAACAGACAGCTGTTGTATTTAACTAAATTACATCGATACAACCACAACGATCAATTGAGCGTAAATTTAAACCGTTTCCGGACGAATCATAGGAGGAATGTCGCAAAAGCGCGGGCGGTTTTCACGCCGAAATCTGACAGCTCCGCCATTTTTAATCGTTGATCACAATCGAGGGGTCGAGGAGGACGTAATAGGCAGTGTGTCCCGTCAATTGGGCTTAAACTGATTTTGTTTTTATTGCATCGCTACTCCCCGCCGTGATATTTATCTTCATTAGATCGTCGCCCGACTGACTGTGTAGTGGATACGGATTTTATTATGAAAATTGGGTAGGGGGAGCGCGCCTAGGGATGACACCGTGTAATTGGCATCGTATCGGATAATTGTTCGAATGTTTCCAGCCGGTTTATTTACATTGTTTCAATTCCACTGAGAGCTAATGTTGTCGCGCGCATAATGACTCCACTAACATTTTGTTTACGAACAGGGTTCTTTGCTTAAGTGACTGTTTTACAGATGATGAAGAATAGTTAAACCTAGTGAAGGCTTTATCACTATTAATGCAGGTAAAGCACTCTTTTTCTGTAATACACATCAACTCACTTCACCAGTAGTAAAATGTTTCCAACTTTTAACGATTGAAAATAAGACAAAGACGTTCTTATTGTAATAAAATCATAATTTTATAATTGCTGGCTAGTGAGTAGTGACAGAACATAAAACCTTTTATTTTTTAATAAAAATCGATTGATGAATTTATTCCAATCACGGCAATTAATATTAAACCTGTTATTGAAACTTAAACATTTCGATATTATAACCTATTATATATAATACATTAATGATATTTTAGATCGCTTACATGTTATAAACAATTTATTACATTGGACGCGTGTCAGAGTTCATATCTTTGTGTTCAATCCTTCGATGTACAGTCACGGTGTTGCCAGTGTTCGGCAATAAAAATAACTGCAATATAATGGATATCATAGTGAACGTATCGCGATGAATGGATGACCAACGTTCCTGGGGTTGGGCACAATTATCAGCGCGTGCCGACCCGCGTGGTCGGGGCATTCTCGATAATTCTATTGAATGGACACCGATCGCTTCCGAGCTATTACGGGGGCAATTCGGTCTGTTGCAAATTAAGCACAGTCAGCATTAATTAGCCGTTAAGCGCTCTGCGTGCGATCTGTGTGTGGTGATGTTAAGGTGCACGAATTTATTGATCGATTGTTACCGCCGCTCTATGTTTTTCACACCTATCCTATTTTATTTGCGTGCTCTAATATTCAGTTAAATTCTAATCATGAGAAGCGCTAAATATTAATTAAAACAGATTTGTTTGCTACGTCATTTAATTGAAGTTAGTATTTATATGAGAGTTCGATTTTTTATAGTGCCTAATTTAGCGGGACGCAGTGCACGAATATTCAATTAAAAATCATCGGATGTTGATTGCCTTATTAATTATTGGCATGTTAAATTCTAATTGTGGAAGAATGTCAATTGTGATAGTTAAAGATTAATACTGATTTTAAGTAAATATTTTTATTTGAAACACACCATCTCATTAAATTGACCGAAATCTTAGAATAAAAAATCTTTAATTGAATTTTAACAGTTTCGATGATCGGTTCGTTAGCTATGGCCATACATTGAGAATCGACGACGATAACATTTTTTTATAAAAATGGCTTGGTATCTTTAGTAAAGATCTTGACTAAATTTAATTTAATTTAATTGGATTTTCTTTCGAAGTCAACGACTGTAATTTCAACGTTATCGTTAAAGTTCAATTCAAAGTTTAATTTATCGATCCAACCAATAATTAAATTTAATTTAGCTTAACTAGTTACACAGCATTGGCGTCTATCTTGTAACGCGGGAAGACTAGCATTGGAGGTTTCTCGTCGTTTTCACCGAAAATCGATTCCGTTCACTACCAATTATCGGGAGTGCAAAGTTCTTAGTATGAACCTAAGAGCTCGGTATCACTCATTAGTGAGTGATTCTAGCAAGGCGTTCGGAAACACGTGTTAAACAGCGAAACACGTCTTTGTTTCATAACGTTTCAATAATGTGTAGTCATCTGTCGATTTCCGAACGTTTCGAGGTGCATTTCGACATAAGGGCACAGAGTATGGGACGTCAATTTGAATGTAGACCATCGCTTGCCTCGTTTTGTTTGTCAATTATGAAATGAGGAATAAAAGTCGATAAAAAATTGATGTACACACTTTTGATCGGGTCTGTGACAAGAACGTGTTTTTTTTTCTCCAACCCAACCAACATTTTTAAGAAATTATTTTATTTAAAGCATTTTCAGACAGACCATAAATAGTTTGAGTTGAAACAATGTTGTTATTCTTATTGTTACTTTACCAGGTCGTTACAATTTTGATCAGTATAAATGACAGTATAACACAATGCAATGACAGCCGCAGTTTTATTCTAGTACGGCGTTTAAACATTTTGAAATTAAAACATAATACATATTAAAAGTGTTTTGCTACACCTGTGGCACCGCCATAATTGTTTTGTAATTGGAATGCAGTCTTAGTACATTTTTCACGAGGCTCCTTATAACACGATAGCGTTTTCCGTCCCTTGTGTCTTCAGCCTTACTCCTTTTGCGTTACGACTGTATCCGACTGTATGCCTTTCAAATTAGCGGAGGTTTTGAAACAAAGGCTTGGCGGCGGCCGTTTCGAAATTACTTGAACGACACGAACCTCTAAGTGCTTCGTACGGCGCACTCTTATTGAGCATTTAAATAACGACTCTATAATATTGACATGACCTCGAATTATAACGTATTGAAACTCATTACAGCGCATATATATATAAATATGTATTCTTGGGACTAGTATTTCTCTTAAAAAAAATCGAATCGAGAAATAAATGTAAAATCGAAGCTTAATGAGTCTTGTAGAAATCTAATCATCGTAAAAATATTTTTTCCGTATATGAATTATTGTGCGTTTCCTTTCCATACTTAACATGCTTTTGTTAATGACAGCCCTGAGTGTAATTCGGTTGGTCGAATTTTTGGCGTCGGAAGCTTTTTAGACGGAAGCCCTTTTAATCTGTTAGTTGTCTATGGCGCTTCCTTGTTTCTTTTTTTTTAAAATCAGACACACGCCCGTGCAGCTGTGGACTGGAATGAACGCGATTCAGAAAAAGTATGTTAACAAGCCCCTGAATGGAAGGAAGCCGGGCTAGACTGTTGCAAATTGGTTTCTGAGTGTTCTGTCGCCACCCAGCATGGGAAGCTCTCAAGTGGTCGAGACGCCGGTCGCGAACGAACAAAAAATCTTTCACTCATGCATCTCTGTGATAGTCGTACAAATGCAATTAAGTGGTATATAAAAGTTGCATCATGCTTTTTCTTTTGTTTCGAAAATATATGCAAAAGCATTTGAACATAAAGCTCCTTATATAGTTAGCCGGAAACAAAAAAAAAATCGACTAACAACGTCTTAATCATGCCGCCATTAAGTCCTAGACAATAGAAGCGAGTTGAAAGCGTTCGATATTGCATTTAATGGGCTGTGTCAACACTGGCCCGTTCGCGGCCCTTTTTAAATTTAAAACCACTTCAGTGACTAATCAGATTTGTAAAGTCGATGTTTTACGCCGCCGCTTTTAGGTAACGTAAATATAGAAAAAAAGAAGTTTTTTACTATATTATTATCCTACAAATTGATGTTGTACATCTATATTATATTTGTACAGATGATGTTTTATTTATCATATAATTTATCACAATTAAAACTCACAAAAAATTTGAGGTTATAAGTTATTTATCTTTAATCATATCTCGGTACTGGTCACTAACGACAATAAAAGAATTAAAGTGTTAGAGATGCTGTTTAAATTTTCTAGACCTTCCAAATGTAAATACTGTGTTTTCCTTAAAATTAAAAAAGCTGAGAGAAAAGATCCGGCTCGCGCTTGACGCGGCCCTTTTTAAATCGAGACGGCGGTGCTTTCAATTCTCTTTGTATCGAACGCTATAATGGCCGGGGGAAATAAGGCGCATGAAACGCGCCGCTTGGGAAAATATTTAATTAGACAATAGCTTATTTGTGTTTGTTTTGTGTTAATGTACTCCTTTTGGAACGCTGGGCGCGTACAATTAGCACCTACGGGCCGACTGACGGTTCCCGATGTAACGTCGGCCCATAGCGTTTTACGACAAGTCAATCTGAAACACAGCGCGCAATTAGTCCCTCTTGTGTTTCCGAAATGTTGGTCACGAAATGCTGACGTGATACGGTGGAAGTTTTTTTTTTATTTTGAAACACTTAAACGTTGCCTCTGCGGAAGTATCCAACAATGATATAATCTTTCGATTTGAATGGAAAATTTGCACACACCGAAATTGATGAAAACAAGTTAGTTAAGTAAGTTGTTTGTACAAACGAAACCACTTTCATACCTTTACTTTGGAAAGACCGTACTTCTTTCTATTTATCAAGATAAAACAATAAGATTGCCTTAAGCAGTTATTGTTTTTTTACGTTCCAGTTATCTATAAGCTACAAGCGGCTTCCTTTATTTACGAGTACAAGTAGCTAATGTCTGGACAAAGCGGTAATGAAGATAAACTGGTGCTTAAATTGAAAAGGCTGCCGCTTGAAGAGCATACTTACTTATAACTCTTTAACCGAACAGTTACTTAAGAGATAACCATGCATTTTAAACGGTCGTGCAGAGCGGGCTAAATTTAATTTGATTATCGAACACGATTTGACGCAAACTTTATTTATCCACTTATGTGGACCATTGCCTCTCGGTATATTAAAAAGTGTATTTAGGAACGAACAAATTAAATATTTATCAATATGCATTTAATAATAAAATTTTTACATGAATTACGAAAGTATCGCTTTCATTAAAGAAAATGACTATATTGAGCTCCACAGATATAGCTTCACAGACATGGATCTTAATGTTATTATTACATAATGATTCAAACAATATTCAAAATAGCCATCGCATCAAAAACACATTTCAAAGCACGTACGGTTAGTCTTCATTAACATTTTATTGCCTTAATAGTACGCTATGGTTTTTATTTATACTTAATTTCCATCGAGTTGAACACGTTCAAAAACTTGTTTAGGATTGCGATGGATAATGCGTATTAAGACTAAGTCTTACCCGCGGCATGCGTCGTGATTTTGATACGTGTCTAGAATAAAGCTATCCTACGATACCTTACTTCTGAAACTATACCTGTGCAAAATCATCACATACCGTTGTCCAACATAGCACGATATTATATATAAAAAAAGAACATCAATTAAAAACGCTTTCAAAATATTACTTGTGCAGGAGGTTTCGCTCGAGTGGCTTTGTTTTTAATTTTTCTACGTGTTTTTTGTTCGTGGAAAGACAAACGAACAAACGCATTTATAATAGGTTGTCAGGTTTGGTGTCACGTTCTTATATATAGAAAGACACGCACCGCTGGTTACTTTAATTATTTAAGAGAACTATGTTAAAATGAACATCGTCTAATTTATTTATTTCCTTGTCCACAGAATCTTTGAGTCCTCAGTCGGAACAGATAACGAACTCAAGTGCGGCTCCAGATCCCAACATAAGGTAGATTTTCGTTTGATATATTCACAACCTTTGCTTTATTTCTATAAAGGATTGTTTAGTATGTATTATTTTAAAGCCATAGTGATATACACTTTATTGTTAATGTTTTAAAATACTCTCTCTTTGAGACGTTGTTTTAAAAGACTAACAAATTCAGTTATTGATTTTGAGGGTCAAGGCATATTAGCGATGCAAATATCTTTATATTTATAATATTAAAATAATTTGAGTATTCATAGATTTTCTGGTGCCAAAACCACCATGAATGAACAACCATTAAACGAAAAGCTGGTATCGAGAATACATAACGGAAAATATGACTACTAGTGATTCTTCTTCGCTTTAAAAATACTCTCCGTTCTTATGTAATATATATAATATAATATTTATTTCTATACATGATTAGTGATAATAAATTGTAAGAATAACCAGTGTATATTGAAAATAAGTGTCAATACGATATAATTTTAAGATATTTTTCTTTTTGTTTTATATTAATTGTTTCTTTGTTTTGACAGGAGATACCGCACGGCCTTCACAAGAGAGCAGTTGGCGCGTTTGGAGAAGGAATTCATGAAGGAAAACTACGTCTCTAGGCCGAGAAGATGCGAGCTGGCTGCTCAGCTTCAACTGCCCGAATCAACTATCAAGGTACGTAAAGTTATCTATTTGAAACTAAAATTTACTTTATTAAATAATTAATAAAGTAAATACGGGTTTCCTAATGAATGCGAGTACCATATTAGAAAACCTTGAATTCACTTCTTTACGCGTCACCGACTAAATTGAAAGACGCAGATACATTATTGCTTAATCGTAAGACGTAGATACATTATAGTTGAGCAACTTCACACTTTATTTGAACTTAATAACATTTTATTATAATATTATTAGTATAGAGAAGTTTAAATGACAATTAGTGTGTACAAATGAGTTATAAAATATTATTTAATAAGAAATGTTTAAATAGCATCGTCAATTCAAAGTAAGTCTCGTGCCGTTTCAACTGTCACTTTTGACATTTATTAGTTTAATTTGTAAATGCTGCCGTTTCTTCATTCACGCCATTCTGTCCACCCACGTGGTGACCCGAATAATATCGACCTCTTCGTTCAATTATAACTTATACACGAGGGCATTTTCGTAATATGGAGACATTCACTTCACTTGTGTCATTTGTTAACAACTAAACACACGTGGGATGTAAAATAGACACTTGTTCGTTTTCATTACTTTTTTTTTTATAAAAAAATTAATTATACAATCTTATTTTGTTATATATAAACAATCAAACATTTATAGAGGTTTTACGTACAAAGCTAATTTAAAGATTTTCGTTGCTCAGTGTCGTCCGATTCCGAAACACTGTTGTTTAAAATTATCGGATAATGATGTGGACGCCTTGAAAATGATACTTCAATTAGAGACACAATAATTTCCATCACGAACACTTTATAGCGGGTCGCTAATTCGCAAAATTCACGTTACCGATGTGCGAATGTGAAAAAAACAAAAAAAAATGCTCAATAAGAACAGTAAGCTACGCGTCGGTGTCATCGAAACGTCACCAACGTTGATCGAACAAATCTTCGAATAAATACGGGAAAGATATGTTTTTTTAATGGTTTTCAAACGTATGTAGGTACACAAATGTTAAGTGAAACTAAATACATTTTGTTACGCGCAAACACTGTGTTCTATTTAATTTAAATTTAAATTCCCCATTCACGCGTAAAACGTCTGCTGTCCGGTCATAATCTCAATTATCACTTCGATTTAAAGAAGGAACGAAGCAACGCTCCGAATAGAAAAAAGAGAAAAAAAAGAACACGTGTTTATATTGCTCCATTCGAATTTTACATTCACGCTAATTTGTCGATGCGCATTAATAAAAGAAACCGGCCGAATTATTCAGTAGCTGTAGAACTCTAATGAACATTAATGCCGAAAAGAACCGAAACCCTCTGAGCCATAAAACGCCTATCATTAGTGAACGTGTATATGAAAAGACTTCATCGCTTGTCTATAGGCTGGCATCTGTTTTACGGCGCGATTATACCAATTAAAAACTATTAAATTAACCCCGCGGCTACCATTTGATGCGTTGTAAAGTGAAGAATTCGGGTTTTCGTGTGTTTGTTTATTGTGATGATTGTTTATTGCACCAATAAACCCACAATAACTCGGACAGACGTAGAAATTTCACTAATGCAGCTTTCTCCGAATACCGTTTCATTTTAAACTTGAAAGTTGCAGTTTTTTTTTTCGTTTGGAAATAAACGCAAGAAAGACAAACGAGTTTGGAAACTATATGTCCTACTAATACTTTTTGGTAATATAATTAAAGTTATTTATATATAAAACATAAGGATAAATGAGGGTTGAAATTATTGAACATTTATTTTAAAAAATATACACCCACCTAAATCATGCTCTGTAAATGAAAATCCGCCATTCTCTGAAAGGCGGCACAAATTCCCGCCAATTTGCACGTCATTCGCCACCTCAGTGAACAAAAGGCATTTTAAGATGGGCCTAAAGGGAAACTTTGTTTGTGTACTTTGTTGTGTTTCTCCGGGACGGCCATTATGCTGCGTTAATGATTCCGAGATGGCTTTAAATGTTCCTCTTCGCGCGCTGAATATTTTATTGCCGGCAGCTGTTTTTTAAATTATTCAATTAATTAGCGACGGTGTGCGAAAACGCGCTGTTGTATACAGCTCTGTATAAGTGGAATATGATTATGTAGAATATTTAATCTATATGATACTTTGCCTAATACGTTGGAAACTCGGAATGTGATGGGTTTTAATGACGCAGATACATTTAAAATGAATGATAGCAAGAATTTAATATGCGTAACTAAACGATGATTCGAATAAAAATGTCATCATATAAATAAGCGCGCAATCTCGGAAATAGCAAGCCCTTCAGAAGACTAACATATTTAGTGTTGTTAGTGTACAAGATTATCCAAAATGATCTACTCCCATTTTCTTTTATTAGATTAGTCTATAGTTAGCTATTGCTCGATTGCCATTGTTGAGGAAACACGTTAGCTAATAAATATTTTATTTGTCAACAGGTATGGTTCCAAAATCGGCGTATGAAAGATAAACGGCAGCGTATCGCGGTCGCGTGGCCGTATGCGGCCGTGTACAGTGATCCTGCCTTTGCTGCCTCAATTCTACAGGCTGCTGCCTCTTCCGTGGGCCTGCCTTACGGGTATCCATCTCCTGCCCTTCTACCTCCATTCCACAACCCCCAACTGCTGCCTGCCGGCTACCCGTACCCCTATCCACCTTACCCTCGGTACCCCTATATCCCTCCAACACCTCCCTCGCCCGTCAACCCCGAACCTACTCAGTTACGGCCGCCATACTCGAACTTCAATCTGAATGTCGACAAATAAAAAGGTCACTAGCCAGTTGATAATATGAATTCTAGTTAGGCTGAGACCGCATTTAGCATATAATTGTCATTAAATTCGTTTTTGTTTTAAAGAGAGTTCAATTTTAAAGGTTTTTATGATAAGATTAATTTTGACATGTAAACGAATTTAATGTTAGTTAGTGCTAATTGATATTCCTAAGTGCGGCTGTAGTGTTGCTCCGTGTATGTATGTAAATAGATTCTTCGTGTAACATAGATAATTTATTGTTTGCTTAACGTATCTACATTAAAGAGATTCCGTAGGGACTTGATATTATGTTATTTAATCATTGTAAAGTCTATTGACATAATAATATCAAGGTTATAGGATTAACAAATAAAAAAAGACATAATTATAGCTTAGCGTTAAGTTTAATGTCATTCCACTTTAAACAAAACGATTAAGTGTTTGAGTATGATGTAGTAGTTATTGATTGTTTTTGGCATGTATTAGTAACTTTATCTTGATACAAATAGGTATGTAGTATGCCTACGGAGTTAAAATGAGAGGTGTGTCTATATAGAAAGTGTAACAAAATAATGAAAGTTGCCGTAACTAGTGGGTATAATTTAAAAAGAACGCTCTATACCGTGTACGAAATTGTGTTTACAATTCATGACTTCACTTCACCTACTAGTTAGAACTAACATTACTTTTATATTTTGGTGATATGTTAAATACCTCTCAAGAAACTTTTACCTATATACTCCAAAGTACAGGTTATAGTAGATTTTGTTTAAAAATTGTCTATGGTCGCCATCTTGCTTTTAAAGTGTGCAATATATGAATGTATAATGACAAAATGGCGGTTGATGACAAAAAATATTAATGTTGTTGCCTCAAGATTTAAAAAGGATATTGGATTACCAAAAAAACAGACATGCCAACAAAAAAGAAATGTTTTAATCTTTGTATGTATGATACAAACGTGCGTTAAGATACGCTTTTTTATGTAAAATGTGTACATTAATTTATTGTGTATATTATGATAAGCCCTAGTGTTCTTAGCTTGTAACGAAAATTGTTTAATAGAAGAAGACATGTAATGTTAGTTGTGTAAGAGACTTGTAAAAATAATGTTTAAATATAAAAGAAATTAATAAGAGGTTATATATAAAACTACAGTTGTTTCATTTGGTACGCCATAATATGAGCTGCGATTATGCATACACATATAGAACGGCTGGCTTTGCGGCTATAAATGCTGCAAAAGTATAACTCATTTTAACAATTCAGATTTCATGTATTTTGAACCATTTTACATGAATATGATGTCGTATGAAACTAACCGCAAATTCTAACTTAAAACCTTCCTCAAAACTAAATTCGAAATGACTTGATAATTAAAATATTGGATTGTAAGTGAGTGAACTTATGCTTTTTAAAGATTTTTTTCTTACGGTTGTCATAGTTATAATTTCTTTTATAAAGATTGTTTATTTTTTAAGTATATAAATTCTTATACTTTGTTCTAATAGCCATTATTTCTATTCGTCATTGTCAAAAACTAATAACCGACTTACTCTATCTATTAGAATGGGATGTCATTTTAATCAACTTCAAAATAGTCATCAGATGGCACAAATGGTTAAATGTGGTGATTCACTTCACTTGTTTGTTTAATAAATATGTGGCTATTGGTGGAAATCGTCATTGTATATTCATAACACAATTTCGTCTTAATTCGTCATTTTATTCTTTGAGTTTGTGCGAGTTAGTGCAACAATTCACAAATCGGATTGAAAGTAAAAAGTGCACACAACCATTTAAAATATCAATTGCAGTTTTTGTGTTTATTGTCGATTTGTCCTTGATTTACTTAACTCCCTTACCTTTTTACTTTAATCATTAATTAAGAGTAGAATAGGTGCATTTAGGTATGTATATATAGATGTTGTCAAGGAGACTAACACGTCATAGTTTTGTCACACTAAAAATATCATAATGAAATCACATTTAAAATTTCAGTTACGGCTTAGTCGTACCTACAATCACTTTTTATAAAAAAGAATATGAAAACCTAAGTTTAAGTGTTACTTCGTTTTTTCTCTATTTCTCACAGCACAAGATAATTAAGCCGCCGTTAGTGACCCAAATTGGTAAATATTCTAGGGGTAAGTTCTCGTTTTGGCGTTGCCTACGTGTTGAACCAAAGTTTAATTAACACGATCGGTTAAAATTATCATAAAGGAATTCTCTTTCACAACGCAAGGCGTCACAAAAAGTTTATCATGCCTTTATATCAAATTTAGAAATCTTTGCCCACCATACTGAAGTTATTTTTCAAATAGCCAGCGTCGTGAAATGAACTTTCTGCAGGTGAGTTTTTCGGCTTTTCCTTCTATCAATAAAAAATCATAGCCATCTTGGCTATGATTTTTAGCAAGGGTCACGTCCGACGAACGTCGACCACGAAATCAAACGAGTGGACGGGCAAAGGAGTGGATAATTTTTACCGTTTTACTCCAGGCAGTAATACATTCCAAACATTACGGACAAGTAAATAAAAAGTAACAATCTTATAGAAGTGAAAAGAAACAACAAAATTAAGAGCAGCGCCTATTAAAACGGATGGACTTACTACATAATAACGCTAGAACGGTATTAAGCAGGCCATGTAAATTAATATTTTTTATTATTAAATTATATGGCGAGAGAATCAAGTCATAATGTATGTAGTCGCAGCGGTATGCTTGTCTATAAACCCAAGCTTTCTTCTGATTAAAAATCGACAGACTGGCAAACGTTGTACGTCAATTTTTTTATTTCTATATACGTAAACGTATTGAACGTTTAAATTGGAATAAAAGAAATCATTCGTAGCAGTGCTAAAATTTGAACTTACGGTACAAGAGTTAGTGCTCGGACGCGTGTCAAAAAGCTACTTGCATACATCAATATAGAAATCAACAATGGCCTATCATAAAATAGATTTTATGTTTTTTTTTATGTAGGCTGACAAACGAGCAAGCGGTTCACCTGATGGTAAGCGATTACCGCCGCCCATGGACATT
>DWHO01000453.1:0-20249 GCA_018247575.1 Eurytides lysithous rurik
GGTGCGAGGTGGCTGCCAGCCGTCGTCGGCGGGGCCCGGCCCGCAGCCACGTGTCAGCGGGCGCCGAGGCAGACAGCCGGCCGCCCCACGTGGACGCACCGCGGTCTCGTACCCGCTCCATGCGCGCCGCAGCGCACGCAAGCTCCTTCAGTATGGCACACGTTTCGTTGAACTTCTTCTCGTTGGCCAGAATGTCCGCGGGTGCCCGAGGACCGATCCGCCGCGCATTTCTAGACTCGCTGTGCTCGCTTATGATGCCGAGGTCGGAGGCAGGCTTGGGCGGTTGTGCAATGTTGTCAACCCCCTTTTCGCAACGCTCGTCCACCCTCTCCTTTGCCCTTTTGACGGGCTCCTCTCGGAGCGTGACCTGCGGCCGCCCTGATCTGGTATCGTACGAGCCCCACGACGAGTGTCGCGAGAGGTCCGGCACAACGGCACTATCGAAGGAGCTCCAGGAACTCTGTCTGCTCGGTGGTGGGGCGTCGTCTTCAATTGTCCTCCTATCGTCATAATCTATATTACGATCTACACAATTTGAGAAAGCGTCACTCGTTTTAATTTTAACGTCAATTATACCACTGTCACTTTTCACTATATTATCACTATCGTTCCCATTTTGACTATCATCAATCCTGTGCCAAGGCACCTCCCCGGGGTCCCATGTATGTATCTTGTCGGCTTCCACGTCCGAATGGGAGTACTTGTGACCTAGACTACGTAGCGGCGATGCCTGCAGTTGTTTGTTCGGTAGATCGGCAACTTGTGCGGCCAGGCCGACCGAACCTTCTGATGATCTGCTACTGGAGACCTCGTTGTGGTTACCAAAATTTAACCTTTGATGTCTTCTGATGACATCTCGGCGATCACCCGAAGCTGCATTTTCTATTTCGTTAACAATATGTTTAACGGACGGGGCCCCTTCTTCTTTTTCTTCTTTTAACCTTATAATTTGATTAGGCGAAACGCTATAGCTTCCATTGGCGCACGGCATAAGCATATGGCGGGTTTCAGAGGCCAAGTTCTCAAGCGAAACCGAAGTCGGCGGCAACAGTTCTGAAGCGAGTTTCGTATCGGGGGACCACGATCTTGGTCGCCCCGAGTAGGATCCAGTTAAAGCTAAAATTAAAGGAGTGGGATCCATTATCTTATTTTCTATTTTTGAGGCAGTTTTAGGCGATTTTAAATTAGTCTCCGATTTGGATCTTTGTAATTTCTCTTTATTCTTCATGGCGTCGAGTATACCCTGGTAAGTTTCGAGTTGATTTAGGAAATTCGTGTTAGGTTTAATGCAATTCCTTTTCGCTTTGACATGTTTTAGCGCCTTGTCAAAATTCCAATTGAACGCTTTCATCGCGTAGGCGATAACGACGGAAGCCGATCTGCTGATCCCCATTTTACAATGCACGAGCACTTTTGAACCCTCATTCCTCGCTTTGTTAATATATTTGAACGTGTTATCCCAGTGTTTCAATAGGTCAGTCTTATCGTCGTCGTACACTCTTATGTTAAGATAATCGAACATACCGGGAAAAAAATTGTCTATCTCTCTCGTCACATTCAATATATGCCGAACCCTGAAAAAGAAAAAGAAAACAATTACAAAATTATTCAAAAAAATGTTTCTTGAGCGGTCACAATTTATTTTAATATTATGATAATATTAAAAGGCTATCTTGTTTTGTCCCGCACAACCTATATCTAACATGTAATGTCCCTATCCTCTACAGATATAGTAAATAATCATAAAATAATATATTCACAGGAAGGGCCAAAATTGAAGTATGTCCCCA
This sequence comes from Eurytides lysithous rurik, assembly GCA_018247575.1. Lineage (NCBI taxonomy): Eukaryota > Metazoa > Arthropoda > Insecta > Lepidoptera > Papilionidae > Eurytides > Eurytides lysithous. Next base: position 1,791 of record DWHO01000453.1, read on the forward strand.
CCACACATTATTTAACGAAACTTTTCGTTCACCGTCGTAACAATGATAATCAATAAAATTTGGTAAATAGTTCGTTTTTTTTTTTAAATACAGGCTTTAAACTTTATTTACAAATTTATCCGTAGTTGTAGATTTATAAGTTATGTTTTCTCACACGTTTATTTCAGAAGCTACGTATCATGCGGGACTAGATTTAGCTTGGTATTAAATGTAAAGGTGTTATTTATAATCCTTAAATATATCTCTTGTTTTAAATTCAGCTATCTATAAACCTAGTTGCCGTTCATTTCTTGAGCAGGGAACAATCACCCAACATAGTCTTTCCTCTAAAAGCTAAAATAACGAAAATTGCTAATCTAGTGTACTCATTACCACTCTAGTAGTTCCTCTGTCTGTAATTTGGGCCACCTCTAGACAAGATAGTATTATCGTTCAGTTTATGATAAAACTTAGCGACAATACGGACCCGTCGTGCGCCTGGTGGGAAACGACACACTGACTGGCTCATGGCACTTAAAGCCTCGAACTCACGAAACAGTCCAAAACCGGAGATGTTCGGCGATGTGTAATTCTCGTACATTATTATTTGAGTAAAAACTATATTACAATATGAAATGGCCATAGTCAAAATATCTCACCCATTCCGCTGCAGCTCTTCAAGATTGCTAGCGTTCCACTCGGAGCCGAGGTACACATGGTCGAATATCTCAGTGGGCGCGTCCATCTGGCCGAGTATCGTCAGCATCTCTTGGTCTATGAACGACTTGTACTCGGCCAGGTCCATGTCCAGCTCGTCCTCCAGTCTCCCTCGGATCGCTTTACTCGTCACCTCGTCTAGGTCCACGCTCATCATGATCTCTTTGAGCGTGCACCTAATCACGCGCTCCGTTTCGTCCCTTTCCCTCGGCCTGTGAAATGAGAAATTGGAATCATTCTCTCGATTAGAACAGAACCCGATTTCGTCTACAAAAGGTGAAACAATTACTCCGTCCAGGAGATTCTGATAGATTAAAATGCGTGGAAATTTAATTGATGGACTCATTTGTGGGATAGCTATTACATTGTATTAAGGATTAACATATTGTAACGGTATTTTAAAAGAGCAATTGTTGAGTTTCTCGCCAGCTCTTCTTAACAGGATTGCATTCCGAGCCGGTAGTAGCTTCCTCACGAACCAAATGCAAAAATGACGATTCAAAAGTGCTTGCGAAGGCCTATTTCAATAAATATATTTTGATTTGATCAGATTAGTTGACATTTCTTTTCGTCAGGATTCAATTTCTAATATCAAAGTACTATCTTCCATTCGACCATAATACTTTAAAAGTTTTTAACTTTGCTATATATCTATATCTATGTGGTATTTTTTTAATCATGACAAGGGTACGGTCCTACTTATTTGACAATATTTCTTTCAACATGTAGTTTTATAAATAGAAATAGTAGATAGCGATTGACGGTTGGCACGAGCAATCTTATCCCGCTCGCGATTTCAACATAACCCTACATCTTCTACGATATATATGTATATATACATACATATACAGTAATCCCCCCTATAACACGGCATTTTCATATTATACGGGAATACTCCTACAACGCGTTTACATATAACGTGGGACCAATGAATCGTGTTATAGGAGGAATTACTGTATATGTAAGTTTGTCGTAAATTTATGTTTTCTCAATAATCTTGAGCAACAGAAAGCGATAGAGCTACTTATGATTGTAAATACTCTTACGCCTGTAGACTAATAAAACCACAGCCGAATAGAACGAAAAGGTAATATTGTTTTCAAGTGACCATCCTAGTTACTAATATAATTGATAATGGCACAATTATAGCAGATAGAAACACGTGACATTCCTTGTCCTAGCCTACGTCATATACACAGAAATATAGAAAAGTATTAAAAAATGTTTAGTTTTTAGGTTTAATGTGGTTTTAGAAGGTACGATAGACTCCGCTAAAATATCCTTTGTTCTCCGAATTACGAATGCCTTTCGCGGCCTTAACAATGACACCGTAAGTCGGCAATGCTGATGACGCAATTAAATGCTAATGAGCCTAAAATGCAACGAGTATTTGTTCCACTTTACACGCCACGAAACTCAAGCGCACATTTGCTGGTGTTGGCTTGTTTTAAAGGTTAAGAAACGGGGTCTAGGCAACGCACAACGATCTCTCGGACTACGCGAGTTTATGATCCGCCTGAACGGAGTCGTTGTGAGGATGTGGTTATTGCTTGTTAGCGAGTATACCAGCTACAACAATAACCTTTTATTTATTAAAAAAAAAACATAACCGACAATTCAATTGGCAAGTGATAACCGTTACTAATCCGTATACTAGAGATGTCAAAAGCTTATTGAAGGGTCTTCTCCGAACTTTTTTCTAAGGGACAAAATGGCAAGACGAGTGAATCGCGCACACAATTGAAAGTTTTCCCGTGACGTAAAAAAGAACGGCATTTTAAACTGTGAAACTTCTATACCTTGCATGGCTCTGCATTAGACTCGTCCCTATGCCCCGGTAATTACGCTAATTATGTTATGGTTTATCTCTATGTCCAGTAATTACCAAAACAATGCCCTACAAACTACAACTGAACGAACATCACAACATTTTTAGGTGACGGTGGTACTTCCGTGGCTGCCTTATTGCAGAAGCTGTTACGAAAGCTGTAATTGCTGTACCACGGTTAAAGTCTGCCAACCTTCAAATGCAATATGGTGTAACAAAAGAATTGGCCAGATTTTGTTCTAAGTATTGTATGTTTATACACTGTTGTGTTGATTTGACAGTCACAGGAGACAAATAATAATAAGTACTCATCGACCAATCCTTCCGCTTTTTATGAAATTTCTGCTCACTTATTTGGCGTTGATGCTAAGCTATTGGATTCGGTTCGCAGGTTTGATTCCCACCCAGGGCAAATATTTGTACAAACTACGTATACGTCTTTATACGAGAGTTTACAACACCATTGTAACACGTAACATTTTTATCTTTAAACAAACGTCGATAAAACTGTAATTTTCGAATTGTAATCTCAATTTTATACCAATTCCCAAAAAACTTTAAAACAGCCAATAAAATTTATGTCAATACATATTTGCTTATTTATCTAAAAAATAAGTATATTTGGGCCAATTGATCAATTAGTTCTTGAGATATTAAAAAACTGCAGTACAACATATACGATGCTAAGCTAACATATTACAAATTTGAATAGAAAATAATAAGTTTAATCACTATCGCCATCGATTTCAACTAACAAAACAGATATAAATTACAACACAGTTTCCGCAACTCGTGCTAAGTTCTAAACGCTCACGCTGCGTTCCTCACCAGGAGACATAAGATGGTCTAAAAAGCAATTCAGTGGCACTATCTAAGGCGGACTCTGTAAAATATTCCAACCACCTATAGCCTTGGCCAAAAGTATTAGGCAGACCCAATAAAGTTACCATACACCTGTGCTATTTGAACAATGAATAAATATTCTTTTGAAGTGATCCCGGTCATAAATCACTATTTAAAACAATGGGCACCATATTTTAGTGCTCATAAAACATTTGGTGCATCAATAACAAAATATTTATTTTTCTCAAAACTTTTTTTAAATGTCTTGTCAGTCTGCATTCGGAAGTCTTAGTGTAAAGATTGAACATTTGTGGTTTTGTTATTAAATTGAGCAGTTATTTGTTTGAAAATGCCAAAAAGAAAAGAAATTATACTCGAAAATCGTGTCAAAATTCAACTTTTACACGTGCAAGGGAAGCTGGCTACTAGCTGTCAGAACAGGAAACTTATCCGAGAGTCGTTGAAAGACAGAAAAAGACTTCTTTGAAGCTTGCTGTGGCTTTGCTGTTTCTGTGGCTTAAATGAAGAGACTAAAAACCCCATAAGCACTCGAACTGCAAGACAGAGGCTAGTAGAGCAGGCTTAAAAGGTTGCAATGCAAAGCCAGGAAGAAGCCGTGGTTTTCAGAAGGCAATAAAAGAAAATCACTTTATTGGGCTCTGAGACACCAACATTTCACAGAGGAGGATTGGTCCAATGTATTGTGGTCTGATGAATCTAACTTTGAGGTAAGTTTTATTAATTAAGACTATAACTAATTACAACGATCATTGTTGTGCTAGTCTTCGAACTTAAATGTTATAAGGTTTGTAGTGTGTGCATTTTTTTATTGGAATTTACAGGTATTTGGAACACCAGGTGTGACGTTCCTAAGACGACGCAAAGGCGAAGAATATCACCCAGATTGCGTAGTCTCAACCATAAAACACGGCAGAGGCGGTGTAATGATTTGGGGCTGTATGGCTGCGGATGCAATTAGGAAAATGTTCATTTGCGAAGGTCGCATGAACAGTGAAAAGTACATTAATGTACTAGAAATTGCTCTCATACCTTCGCTTTCGAGTATTTTTGGAAACACTTTAAATGGAGTTAAATTTCAACAAGAGAATGATCCTTGTCATAAATCAGCGACTACGATGCGCTGGTTTACTGACAACTGTATTGACCTGATAGATTAGCCTGCCCAGTCCCCGGATCCGAATCCAATTGAACATTTATGGGGTATTTTGAGGAGAAAAATAAAAGAGCTCTATCACACCAAAAACGCGTTTATCCAAGAATGGGATGCATTTTCTCCAGAGAAATGTGCAACACTTGTACGCAGTATGCCCCACAAAGTTGCTGCTGTAATAAAATTGGGGCGGCCCAACAAAATATTAATGTTTATAAAATTCTCTTGTGAAAATAAAGTAATTTAATTATTAAAAGTAGTTTTATTTCTCTCTAAACCCATAATTTTGCAGTAATCTATAGGGTGCCTAATACTTTTGGCCAAGGCTGTAGATGTTTGTTACAGATTTCGAAACCTTTACATAGTCCAAAAACGCCGAGTGGCGTTGTGCTCTAATGAGCTAGTTTGTCACTCACGGACCAGGCATCCGTCTTACTAGCCCCGTCGCTTGATACAAAAAAAATTATAATCATGTTGTTTCCCTGTCAAACTTGATTGCCAATAAATCGACGGTGCAGAGGTAAATTTGTTCATATTTCAACTTGGCGCATTTCTTTTCACAATTAAAATTATCGAATAAGAAATAAGCACTGCCCCCTTTAACAATAACAGTAAATCGATTTACAACGCTCTACGACTTTTTTTTCATATATTGATATTGTAAAATAACGTCATTATGTTACGTTGCGTTCACTGTACGTTACTGTTACGGATTTATAAGTTAGATTACGATTAATTTTTTGAAATGTAACCTAAAATCTTGTAATAAACGTAAGTTATTTTTAATCCCAAATGATACAGTACTGCTCTCTAATTGTTTTTTCTATATCTTTTCTACATTTAATAATGATTTATGAGGCAGATCCATAGTCTTGGTATAGGCAAATGCGCTATAAGGGTCGGGTATAAATAGCATATAGGGAGCGTGTATTTAAAGGTCGAGGATACCGATTTAGAAAAGTCAACACCTATAAAACTAATGTGTCACTCGATATATAAATAATTTTGTTTTAAGCCATGGGTTACCACTTTTGCTTTTCACTTTCTGTGGGACGACCAGTAGCAGTAATGTATTAAAATAAAACTTTTTCATTAACTCGGAGATGATTCATTAAATCTTCATAGTCAATCCAAATCTTTTATTAGATCATGACGGAATCGCATCAACTACGCCATGCTGCATCTCTGGTTTTTCTTTGGAAATTTTTTAAAGAGCGTCTGTGACGTTAGTCGAGGACATTGCTGCTAATAAATGTTTGGTCGCCTCCAAGACACATTGGTTTGATCGGTACTAATTTGCGCATATTATTATTTACAAAGTCGATTTATACACTCGATGGTACAGAATCAACTTCACGATTAGAGTAAGGGGAACATCGCAAGGCAATGAGCCGCTTCTGCCGCTTTATGTCTTGCTGCTAACACACAAGGTGAACAGTCGCCAATAGAACTCTTATTTGATTTCGCTGAACAGGTATTTTTAAATACAAATTCAAGTTTGCACAGAACACTACACTCGCGGAGTCCGAAAACCAGCGAATGGGAATCAGGATGGTTACTGACTTATGTCTCAGCGAATCGGGCGAGGGCGGGCGGCGCGACTCCAGGCAGTCCATCGCGTGCCACTCGTTGAGGCAGGAGCGGTCAGAGTCCACCCGTGCTTCGTAGTACGCGCACCAGCCGTGGGACGCGCCGCCCGCGAAGTGGTTCAGCTCGCGGGCGCGCCCACTTGCGCGGTGCAGGGTCTGCAGCGCCGACCTGGGGGACGACCATTACATTTTATATAAGAGAAGGCGGCTAACTAAGAAGCGGTTGTCACTCACCGTTAACCCCTGGAGAAGTGTTAGCTTTGTTGCCAATATCACTTATAAATATAAAAACATCCAAGTCTTAAATTCAAAATCACGGAATGAAAAAAAAGTTCAATTATAATGTAAAGTTAAATGGATTAGGCAACGAGGCTAAAAAATACTTACATTCGGACCAAAACTACCATGTCTAGTAACGAAAGAGATGGCAGATATTACAAATTTCTCAAATTATTTCTTTTGAAAAACTTCTATATATTTACTTTATAATTACACAATAAACCTATTATAAAGGTTGACCATAAATTTATAGGCAGAAATACACATGTTTTAGTTCAGATCCTAAAACCATATGCTCATATCGATTTTAATCGTTATGACATATACTCACAAACATGCAAATATCCACGATTAAGCGTTGAAGTGTATATTAGCAAGTACGTAGATAATTTTATTGAAATCTACTAAATGTATGTTCTCAACATGTAATACCAATGAAACGTTATATTCTTACAGACGCCCCGCGATCATATGCTAAATATATCACGCAACTTTTTCGATTACACCTACAAAAAATATTTAAGCTTGCGTACATTAGAAGGCATTAATAAGTAACCGGATCAATGTCATAAAATTGAAAGATAGATATTAAATGCGCATAATTAAATGTATTCAACACTGTGTCCTTTTAAATAAGAAATAACGTATAACCTTACTTAAGGTTACTGTAATTGACAAGTTTGGTTTTGTTGTTAAATGGCACTGCTTACTTAATCCGGGCCTTAGAAGTTTATAACAAATAATAAAATATATATTTTATTCATTATAAGAAATTACGCTAATGTAAACGCAATCTTCATTTGTCAATTCGTATGAATTGTTTACGATTAGCGACGGACGCTATCTATGGTATAACAGAGAAGAATACGTTACAAAAATGAACTGTCCACAATCATTTTTCTAATGACCCGAATGACCAATGATAATACCATGTTCGTTCGTATATGAAACGTTAGTTAAATAACAATGGTGATTCTTTACGAGCTGTGGAAAAGCGGCCGCGGCTGCAGGCATAATGGCGCGTTACGTTTATGACGAAGTCGCACTCACCACATCGCTTGGACAGATACGGGCTTGAATATGTGTTGCTGGCTGCACACGCACACGCTGAACCCCCTGCGGACAATGAATCCTTAATTAGTTATTGTTCATAACACACCCGAGTGTGGTCATCGGATAGTTGGCTTCTTATAATTATATATGTGCGAAGCTTTACCGGCGGCTACGCTCACGTGGATTTTGATTACGGATCGATATTAACCCTTTCAGATTTATATTATTTTTTTAGTAAGAATGGTATATATGGATATGCAGCAATATGGATGTCGCGCGGAGGCCGCTCCGATACGTATACGTGAACGGAGAATCGGCCATTGGTTATGAGTAATATAGGATCTGTTAAGTGGTAAGACCTAGTTTCCCAGATACAATCTGGCCCCATTCGCGGAATGCCATATTTCGGTCGTAAATATAATTACACCAGTGCTATCGCAAGTGAAAATCGGACCCGATGTGCACGTGTATTTGGGTCGATTGATGCTCAAATGGCTTAATTAAATGTACGGTATGGGCGTAGCTGCCGGTCGGAATATCGGGGGGCGTTTTTCTCTTTAGTGATGGAATTTGTCCTTTCCAAGACGTTATCATTGTCAGTACGCAAGTATACCAGGCTTTAATGAGCGTAAAATCAAGAAGAAAATTCCCACGGAAAGACTGACTTTAGGATTTATTGGATCATACACTGGTTTAAAGGAACAGTGTAGGTGTATAATACATTCTATCTGCGTCCTGCTGCCGATGCTTGCTTGTAAAAGGATCGACCGCAATTTCTTCAAATCGGTGTCTATGAGGTCGCGATATTCTTCCAGACCAGCCAGTCCATGCATACAACAATATGAGCTGATGAGTGATTCAAATCGTGTATCGTAATCTAAGTACGTAACACTATCTAAAGCCAACCTTCACGGTGCTCCGAGCAATACTCGGCAACACAGGTAGTGAACATATTAATCGATAATCGCCATCGAGCGGACGGGTTGTTGACCGCAGTGCCAGAGTATTTCGCAACAGTAGTCTGTAGTGAACTAAGCGGCGCAAGTCGACATAGTTCTATTTAGAAGCTGTTGTCTTAAGAATTTTATTATGCCTAAATTATTAGATTTTAGTGATCGACAACTATAATTGTAAAAAAAAATCGTTAACTTCATCACGAAACAAAATATTCTGATTCTATTACGACTGCATGGTGCATTTTGTTTCCCAAAAATTGTTAAACAAGTATATTAAAATTACTTATCATATTCGATCTTATATACTTCTTTCGAAATATTAAATCCATTTTATTTCTTTTTATTTAACATCCGCATTGCTTCGTCCTCGCTGCCGTTCACAATATGTCACTATGACAACGAAGTTTGCAGCGGTTAACCCCCCGCGAGCAATCGTTAGTAAATTTAGTTTTGAAATTCACAGGACTTGCTGTAAGTTGTACAAAAGCATTACAGAAACATGTCTACGAGTGATAACGGAAATGAAAGCCTTCGCAATAATTTCTTAATAACTAGATTTTACCCAAGAAAGTTTTTTTTGAAAGTTATAACATTCTAATAAGCAACACATCTTTCCGCGATGTTTAGCAGTCTTTGACACATCATAGGCGACGAAGTTTACAAATGCTAAAAGTTGTATCGTTCCCTTGCTCTGTTGCTATGTGATAGAAGGACAAACAAATACAGGTGCTGCACCACGACCTTACAATGAGCACATGCGGCACCTATATATCATATGTGGAATGATGTATGTGCTTTTAGACTGTTTTGTCACATATTTGCTCGTTATTCCTTCGCCAAGCAGTAACTTACAAGCACTGTTGTTTCCATTTGTACGTTTACAGCGTAATTGCATAAAACGACACCATGTATTATCTCTGGTTGACGAGGATAGCACAGAAGCAAGCAAAATGAAAAAGAGCGGTACGAACCAATATGCCTGCCTCCTAAATATAGGAGATGGGAAGGGCACGTGTGCCGTTATGGGTAAGCGTGTCCTTTCCCATCTCCTCCTCCATTTTTGAAGAATGGGGCACAATTCTCGTATCTTTGCTTCTTTAAAAAAAAAGGAACGGAAGAGGTGTGCGTCTTACCCGTCCCCGTCCAACTTAATGGAGGTGTCGGCGAGCACGCGCAACACCAGGCCCACGGTGGTGCGGTCGTTGCAGTCGATGCCGAGCAGGGCCGCCTCATCGTTACGGCAAACAACCACCAGATAACGCGTCCGTCCCGCGTGGGCGCTCTCCAACTTCACCGCCTAGCACCGGCATTATTTAACCCCAATTACATTATGCAAGAATGAAACGTTTCCTCTCCTAACCTAGTCGGTTCCAGTGTTGATCTGGAATTAAAAAAATGCACCAGCTGCCATTCCTGCTGTGCGCTCCGCAAGAGGCTTCCGAATGTATTTATATATCTTTAGACAATATATAATGCAGGCAATGGGTGAGCTGTCATCACTTAGAAATAGACATTTACATCCTACGTATTGGGAAACAGAGGACAAGTCTTGTAAGAAATTGTTTACGATATTCATAGTGGTTAGCAATTTATATACAGTTTTTTTTTCTAACCTAATATAAAGTTTACCACGATTTAGTAGTAGGTAAACTTCAATTCTTTATAGACTTCAAAGCAATGCTATAAAATAACTTAATTCTTTTACATTTTATAGTATAACAATCATCACAATTTAAAGCAACAAAGATTGTTTAAAATTGCAACTTATAATAATTAATATTAATAAAAATTATTGTAAGTTGTAATTTTACTATCATTCATAACAAAATAAGTTTAAATCTACAATATTAACTGTACTAGGTTACTTAGTGATAAAAAAAAACAAATGAAATAAACAATCTTAAACGCGTTGATTACCCTACTGTAGTATGTAAACTAAAGCGGTTCCTTTGATAGTTAACACGTAGTCATTTAAAAACCTCGTAAAAGTCGTAAAATTTACATATTTACGCATATGGCGCTTTCGACGTCTCAATAACATTATTGAGTGAATTTTGCTAAAGTACTATGTATATGTTTTTACGATTATTGAGATAACTAAGGAACACGTTACTTGTCGTTTTTTTTTAATTTCTTCCTATATTCATTCGCTTATTGTAAATATACTACTTTTTTCTACTTATCCTAGGATTTCATAACTTTCCGACAACAGTAATCAACTAAATGTCACCTTTTTAAAAGATATTTTAAATTCACTAATTATGGACAAACTCAATGAACCGGAAACAATAATCTGCAAGTCATAAAAATAACTTAAAGCCACTTCATAATCGAGCCTACGACCCGCGTCACAGTTCTCAAACTTGGCAAATGTGCCAACTGAGGCATCAATGGCGGTCGTCGTGAACGCTCGAGGTTGTTGCAAAGGGCACGCATTCACCAGCTTCGCAACCGCGCCGACCGAGCGAGGGAGCGTGAAGGCCTTTACCGTCGTGAAGGATTTTACCATTTCTGACACCTTTTGCGGTGTTTCTTACCATTTTGAGTGTCTCCTCGGGGCGCACGAGGTAGAACATCGCTCGCAGGTGGTGGTGTATGTCGGGCTGGGGCAGGGCAGGCGCTGGTGACCACCGCCGCTCCGAGCAGCCGTGCTCGGCGACTCCCAGCACCAGCGCCGCCCCCTTGTTCGCGAAGTAGCACTCATTGAGACTGTAACAACGGTCGCAATGAGATTTATCCATATAATACAGCGTATACGCGAAACAATTCAATATACGGTAAAATACAAACCCTTAATCGAGGCTAACGAAAGAGATACTAACGCTGGCATTTTCAGAGCGTCGTATCAAGTTGTGGTGTCAATTAAATTGATCGTCATGCACGGCTCCACAAAGATGAAGTATTAGATCTAGTATATTTTATAGTACCATAATAGTGCATTGTTATAGTATGATATATGAAGAACTTCTGAACGAATTAGGATAGAAGCAACATTGTTTTGCTTAATTAACTTAAAATTAACTGACATTAGTTCAGCCGTTTTAGGTAAGAAACATGGAGATGCTATTCTATTTTGTTGACATATTAAAAAAAATTATATTAAAGAAGATAGAAGATGATGAGGATAGAGTGATTCATTTAGTGAATCAGTTCGTGATCAATAGACTTCTATCCTCTCGAAGTGTGGTCACGCAATTGCACTTGCAAATGTTGGGATTGTAATCACTTAACGTTAGGCAAATTGCCTGGTCGAACATCTTCACCTCTGAGGAAAGTTGCAGTTTGAAGGCATAAAGCACAGACATGCCTTCACATGACATGGCTGTGATATTCACGTGAAGAAAAATATAATAGCCATTACTGATTTTAACTTAAGTCTTCGACCATCTTTTGTCTTTTTCACATGCATGTTCGCTTTCATATGTCCTTACTTACTACTCACGTTCATTTTCTACGTCCACAATTTTGTATGCTATCATTCCAAGTTACACCTGTCATTTAATTCTTTCATCTTCTTTATATCATCTATAGAATTAATATTATTTCAGCATTTTTAAATCATTATTCGTCGACGTCTTTCGATGCATGTTAACAAGATATGATAATTTTATTATATACATAAGACAGAATGTGCAATTTCGAAATAGATTGCAAAACTTGCAATATAGCTTATATTAAAAGGAGGCGCCTAATAGATAGAAATGTTTACCATATTGGTAATCCTTGAAACGGGAGAGAAGATTGAAAAAAAAAAAGGAAAACAAAAAGCACTTGTCTTAACACATCAAAAAGTATACGTCTTGCTGTAATCACAATAAAAACAAAGCCAACCCAGTGTTAAGTACGCGCATCCTGTCAAGTTGTGGAAACCAGTTCGCGAGGTAACGCAAATCAGTCATTTTCAAGACATTGCCTAGTCTCAACACAAGTACGCAAGTAAGTACGTACCAACAAAGGTAGGTATTTGTAAATCGAGAATTTATAAAATGGCAGTGCTATTATATTCATCATTAGTAATGCGATACCGTATCGGGCTATTTAAAGTTCGGCTACTGTAATGCTAGATATGTGACTAAGGTCGAATTTGATCTCTGTTTATACAAATTTACCTACATTAGGCAACGCAATTTCAACATGTTCCTAATTAAGACTGATGTAAAAACCTATTTTTTCTAACCAATAAAAGGTCTCAAAAACAAAAGCGGTCAAACACGAAGTCGTCAAAAAAAAACATTATAGTACCACTATTATAGTACCGCAATGTCGCCAAAATTCGATTTGATATTTAAAAATAGCTGTTCCAGCGGTCGAGCGGTTGCCGTACGGTTATCATTAGATATCTCAAGAACTGTATTTCAGTTTTTAAATTAAAGAAACATCTATTCATCGATATAAGTTTTATTGAGATTTGTTAAGCCATCCTCAAGTACTTAAGTTACTTACATACCACTAACATTTTGGCCATTACAATTTTATTATTATATAGATTTCTTGTTAATCAAATTCGTCATAGAAAGTGTTCAAATAATAAACGACATTTTTTTGTTTATTTGGACAAAAAAAGTTGTACATTGATAATAACAGTTGAAAAAACATACATGTTACTGAACATACAACCAACACCAGAGTCCACAAATAGGATAAATAAAATTAAGTATGGTATATTAACGGTTCAGGAAAGAATTGCTAAAAGCTAAACTATTACGACAGTCTAACCTTATAAGTTAAAAAAGAAAGAAAAACTTTTCTTTGTGATAAAAGACGATGGGATTGATACAGGATGTCCTTCTGGCGAAACGCAATCGCGCGATACGCACGCGGCAGTTGGCAAGGATTATCTTTTTTTTTTCGTTTAACATAATGCAACCGAGAAACGTATGAATGACGCCATTTTTAGCGGAGTTGCCGCAATCGGCATCGGCGCGGCGGAGTTGAGGCGGGTTCCTTTCACCGGCGCGGCTGGCAGCACGCGGCCGGCCCGGCCCGACACCGGTCTGAGACGCGCTGGCTGGCCCGTGCCCGTGGGTTTGCCTCGACGTGTACACGGGCGCGATTACTCATTGAATTCCCCGCTATTTTATGAGGCCTAACAATACGCTTGCATCGACAACGCGCGCTCCATGTATATTTAAAGCGCACTTATATCCATTAGCACGTACCGTGCGCCGACTCTCGTGCGAGTTAAAAGTGTGCATTATGTTATTCGAGTGGCGAAATTAAAACCTTGGACCACGCGGACTGCGAGTGAGCTGTAATCAGTTCCTACTTTAAATATAGACTAGGAAACTAATTGCTTTATGGTGGGCATTATTTAGTTAATGAACAATGCAAATATTGATGCGACAAATCTTTTGTTACGATATGTATGTATTAAGAACAACTTGAAATCAATTGAAAACCTAAGCTAGTTTTAGAAAGGGAATTGTAATAAGAATATGTTTTTCAGTTAACCGACTGAAATCCTCCGTGTCGCCACCTATTCTTGAGTATATGAATCGAAATACAGTTTAGCAACAAGATTATAAATCTATTCCATGCCTACTAACATTTCGCAAATAACCACGGTGCACGACAAAGAGTCAAAGCCTGTGTAGCTGAGGCTCTCGTGCGTCTAAAATAGAGATACGCGAGCGGGTAGGGCTGTGACATTTACCTATATAGGGGCCGCGCGCCTCTCAGAGGCGTTCGAAAATATGATGAGGTCATTCGGAAATAGCATCGGGGAGAAAACGCGGGAAAAAATAGACGAGACGCCATAACGCGATATTCATGACGTCAACGTCGCCCAATGATACCGCTAAAAGTGGGCATGGGCAGTTTGTTTATAGTGCATCAACTAGCGGCCGATCAACATTGTCATTTCCATTACGGCGGCAAGGGCGGTTGCTCTCAAGGTTCGTTAAAAATAGAGCGGCGGCGTGTTGCCAAAGCGCCGCACCGCGTTGCCCGCGTACATATACAGGCAGTGTGCCCGCGTTCGCCGCTTCGGCCCGCTTTACCCAATTTAGGGCGGGCAGAGCGATTTTCAGCACCTCGCCGCCGGCCACGTAGTACCATGAGACGTGACGTCACACGGACCTTACCGCCCGATATATACGCACACAGTTGTTTTCATTTTGCCAATAATCCGCAGATCTCGGACGGAAAACTTTGCCGAGTTGAAATTGCATGACGCAATAAGATATATTTAAATTATTATAATTATTATTTATAAGTGATTAAGTTAAAAAAATGTCGCTATTCCCAATAAAAGTTAATTGAAAATATAAGAGCTGACATGAAAATCGATACGCAATGAAGAGATCTAGGACTTTGAAGCTTTACGCTATCTATATATATATATATATATATAAATGAATGTTTGTCTGTATGTCATCGATGAACTCAAAAACTAATGGACCGATTATTGGTATTTATATGTATTTTTCCAAGGAGAAGGTTTGTATAATATGCTCATAGATGTAACTTGCCAATAGGTGGCGCTGCAGAGTATTTTAGTTGTTGGCGTAGCATCGCGCGCCGGGTACAGCTGGTATATAATAAAAATCATTCGTCTTTCTTTTCATAAAACGGACCGCCAAAAGTATACATAACTTTAAAGTACGCAAAAACAAACAGAACTCCTTTTCGTGACGAAATCCTTTTACGATTGGCGGCCGAACACGTTGACAAAGGGTTTTGTTATCGCCAAGCGCCAGTCATTAGCTGCATCGGAAACGGGGAAAACAAATAAATCCCGCTCAGCGGCCCGTTCCGTGCGAGCGAAGTTCAACGTCTTTAGTGGATTCGATAAAAACTCAACTCTCGAGCTAAGGATCCTACACGGATTTATCACTGTCGGCAGACCGTGCAGGAAATTGAACGGGTTTCTCAGACGGTTGTGTCGAACGACCACGCTCGGTTGGTCCAGCGACTATCCCAACTTCCTGCCGCTCTTAATGGCTTAGGATCAACATTATACGATTTCGCCTTATATAGCAACCAAATACGAACGTCAGTTTTATTCTTAACTAGCTGACCCGGCGAACTTTGTTCCGCCTTAGAGGCCACAAAAAAATAGATTTTGGATTTTATTAAGTTCATTTTTTTATTACGAAATACAAATGAGAAAAATCAAGTATTTTAATGATTCTTTATTGTTTGTATATTTTGGTGCATAGGATGCACTCTTCAGTTAAGCACTTTGTGATACATGACATTTTTTGTTTTATTATCAGTCGTAAGAACAAATAACACAGATCGTCTTTCCACCCGTGAACATGCTACATATAACTGACAATGGGAAAAACATGGATTTTCCAGATTCAGACCACAAACTTTCAAGGATTGGCCTTGTGATTTGTTAATGGTCATGGCGAATGCAAGACGGATCGGAAATTGAAGTCTTTTAAACACAAACGGCTTATCGGTTGGGATCATCGAGATCCTCGGAATGAGAACTTCCTCACCTTCGAATTTTCCTTTGAGTATCATCACGTAAATTACATTGTTCATCAATTTACTTACCACCAAACGTGTACCGTTGCACAGTTTTGGTTGGTTTATGTTTCGAAGCATAATTACTACGGCGCCAAACTTTAGGCGTAAATTGTGCGGTGGTAAGCTAGGAGTTTCAAAAATTCACTTGGATAATTGGTTGCTTCATCTTCATTTGTTACACAGTCAATAGATTTGAATAAGTGCACTGTTCCAATGATCTCAGTCTGAATTATATGTTTTAGGTCATCTACATCTTTATTTTTAGCCGCTGAAATTGCTCGCTCACTCAACCATTCATTATTTTTTTAAGTAGTAATGTTGTTTGGGAATACTTTGTTGAAAAGTTCCTCTTTCGATGGGACAAAGTTACAGAAATTCTGAGGAAAGGAGTTTTTTTGCAATATTACATATTGGTTCTACAATAGCTTGAAGATTTAAGGGCAATTTTAATGATGAATGAGCCGTACGGCATCCTTCTAGCAATGTGGCTGCTATTCCAGAAGAAGCAACTGCAACCGCAATATAGGATCTCGCACAAATAGTGGCTAAAACTACTGACATGAGGAATGTCTTACCAGTTCCACCAGGGGCATCCAGGAAACATATACCACCATTTTAATCATCAATTGCCTTCATTAATGTATCATAAACTTCCTTTTGTTGGGGATTCAACAGGGGTACATTGGTTTGAACTAGTAAATCTAATTCCCGCTGATCATATTCACGTTCCCGTTCCAATTCTCGTTTAAATGCGTCATTCAATTCACGATTTAGCGCTGGCATTCCTAACCTGACTAATAAACTACCGCACATGAGGTAACACATGTCTTCGATCAAGGGTAAAGCCCGATTATGTATCTCTTTATTCCATCTCAAGATCGGGATTTCTGGAACTGACACGAATCTGATGTAAAATATCTTCGGACATATTATCTTTGTATTTGTACAACAGGTTAGATGGGTTCGATGAAAAGCATGTCGAAATGATGATAGCAAACAAAGTGCGTATCTGACTTGGAGATGCAGAGATAACAGATTCAACGATTGTCGTATCCCAGTGGGTGTCGTTTTCTAGTAAGTTGAGTTCTTCACATGCAGCACGATATGTTGGGAATATTGTACCATTAACAGTCCGTAGTGACTCAAGTGACGTTTACCAGCACATTTACCAGCAACAACCGCAAATAGAAGCATTCATCATTCTTTGGATGAACTGTATACATACGACCAAGAGTATCAGTAGAACGCACATCCGGATAACCAGGAACCGCATCGCCTCGCTTCCGTCGTTGAAAATTCTTCGATGAAGCATTCCAAGTGTAATAACGTGGCATCTCCGAGTAAAGCAAAGTTCGTGTAAACGGATCGCTTTGGCAGATCGCAAAGAAACTGATCAATGTTGTCGCTGGAGGTGTTTCAGCAAGTTGAACAACATTCGAATTCCGTAAAATATACTCGTTGACCATTCTCCAGATGCACCGCCAAATGCACAACAGGAGAACGACGTACGTTAATAGGGAATGCGAATATACGCCAAATCGTTTCATTGCAGTTCACATAACGACCAACTTGATACCGCGTAATTTCATCGTTGGTTTTGGAGGATTGGATGCCAAAAACCGCCATATCGCTACCTCTTGTGATAATATTTGTAAATGTATTTTATGGACTTTACTGAATTGCAATACTCAACATTGCAATGTGTCTTGAATGTTTTGGAAGTAAGTGGCGAATATGGAAAAATCCAACTGTTGTCGACAACGAAATCCATTCTTTTCACTTTTGTTGTGATAGTTCGACCGTTATCATCAAGGGTGATCGACGCCGATACAGTGGATAACCATCGTTGCCAGGGACGGTCTCCGCCGTTAATTTCCGTGGATTTCCACGTTTGGAACATTTGCCGCCGACCATGCAAGTTGATTGGGGATTGATGGCGCCACACGGTCCATGAATCATATTTGTAATTAAAAGATCATGTAGGTCTGGATCGGCTTCGTGATCGGGAATCTTGGCACATATGATGTCATACATTTGGTCTGGTTGAATTCTTTCCACTAACCAAATAAGAATGTGTGCGTGCAGCAGGCCTCGTTTTTGCCATTCGATTGAATACATCCAGCGTCGAGTATCTCCAAAGACGCGCTCTTTAACAATGTAGCTCGTTAGGGACCGCATTTAGTTCGTAATCAGTCCTGCAATCGTATCGAAACGCTGCTCGATTCAAATCAGCACTTGATAAATCTCTCCTTGTGCGTCTAAGATTATTTACCTGTTGATCTCTGTTGTTAGCTCGACGATTTCACATTGCCAACCGAGCTGTTTCACGGGCTGCCTCGCTTTGCTTTTGTTATTGAGAAGCACGAAGTCGAGCCAACGCAGTGCTCTTCACGGGAAATTTCTTGTTCTTCTTCAGTCCTTTCATTCGCAATTCGTTTCCTTCTTGCATTACGGCTTTGTCGGGAAAGATTCGATCGTCTTGGTCGCGGCATTCTTCTTCCTCCTGCCCTTATCCCACTAGGTGGGGTCGGCACAACATGTATTTTTCGCAACGTATAATTCACG
>DWHO01000454.1:0-20248 GCA_018247575.1 Eurytides lysithous rurik
TCATTGGTGCCGGCACCGGGATTTGAACTCAGGTTGCTCGAGTATATTGATTTAAAAGCGAGCATCCGGACACTGAGCTACCACGGCTATAATTAGTCGTAGCACGTAATTAACGTTAACTTAAAACATTAAAGCTCAAGCTCGAATATATCGTTGTGGCGTCAGAGGTGAGTTGTGTAAATGCTTTTATAACCGTATAAACCAGCCTGCGAATTGTCGCGGCGCAGAAATTTTAGCGCGGACACCGTGAAAGCTTGCACTTTGTTAAATGAGTGCCATTGCGAAACTCCGGACGCGAATGTCGTAGATGTACGCCACTGCGTTATTCGACGATCGCCGTGGTTGCGTCTGTGTTCGACAAGCATTGTCCTATCCAAACAGCCGAAGTGGCTGCTATCGTGAACGACGAGTATAAATATATCTCAAGCTCCCGTTTCACTCTTTGAAACCGCTGCTGTTTTGACGAATTTCCCGCATATGTAGGTAAACTGGGTGCTGTCTTTATAGAATTGAAGTGTTCGACTTTCAAATCGGATAAAGGGGCATATGTTATTTAACAGATTATATAGCAGAACAAATTTAGAAAACGAATACAAATAAAGACTTCGTGTTTATCTTTAAGAATCGTTTCTTTATGGGTTTTTATATTAAAAAAAATAATATAAGCAAAAGTATTAAAATAGTCAGCAGTCATTACAAGTACTGATACGTAAAGATGTTGTTAAAGTTGCGTGTAATATTTCGTAAGTACGACGGTAGAAAATATTGAAGTAAAAAAATTGCCTTACCAATAAAATTGACATGGAGAACTGCCAAAATTAGAAGTTGAGCGAGGGGTCCACCGCCTCGGGATTGCCCTCTAGCCGCCATCTTGTCTCAGCGTGTCACTGCTCGGTGCTGTCGTCTGCCACCACTCTTTGATGTCCTAAGGTGTCGCGACATATTCAGACTTCTACTTGATTCGTCCAGATTTCTCCGAAGAAACATCATCCCCCGATACCTGTTTGATTTGATTTGTTAATTATAAACATATTTTTCTTCTTTAAATTAGCAAATCTGTAGTATATAGCTTATGTTTGCGCTTCAAGTTTAACATCAACTTGTCATTTATACATATACAGTAATACCCTCTTTAACACGGTAAATTGGTTCCGCGATCTATGAAGACGCGTTGTAGGTGTATACCCGTATAATATGAAAATACGTTATAAGAGTACCGTGTTATAGGAGGGATTACTGTAGCTAAGCGGTATAAGGAGAAATGTTGAATCCGCGTATGTTTACGATGGCAGACGAAAGGCATGTTTTTTATCTCGCTCGTAGATAAGCATGTGTGTACAGCCGTGTTGAGATAATAAAAGAAAATGATTATAAACGTTCTAGAATCTTTGCACGGAGCTCGGTTATGTTGAAATATTCGTATTTTTATTCATATTTGGCGGCGTGGCGCGGGAGAAACAGTCGAAAGTTATCTAAAATATGAGTGAATGTGGGGGCGGCATGCATGGTGGCTACGTGCGGCTTCCTCTAAAATAATTTGATATCAAAGATTCGCCAGCGGCAATGCTAATATGGACCTTGCGGCTCCCCAATTGATAAAATGGGAATTTTTCAAAACCCATAATGTTTATTACTTGATAGATAATAACATCGTAATACCCGTATAATTACGAGACAAAATAATTTATGAACGTATAATATTCAGGTTTTTTTTTGAGTGAACTTTTGTGATAAAGATAACGATTTACCTGATCGTAAGTAATGATCACCGTCTACTTACGTTTTTAAAAAGTAGGGCTGTGAGTTTATTCTGAATAAGTTAGCTCATACGTCGGAGAAAACGGTCTCATTCAAATTTTGGTGCTTTCACACCGATACGTTAAAGTAGTAAAGTGATTCAAGTATTTTATAATAAGGAAAAGATATGTACTATGTATGGTTAAATACTTAACCAACTCATAGGAAGAACTGTGTCCTACAAGTACTACTAATAATATGTATTCAAGCAAGATATGTGCAATAACTAAAATATTCTACAGAGAAATCAGTCATATATGTACGGGAATCAGTTGTTATATAGAACATTTCAAACACAACAAAAGTTGATTTATTTAGGACTTATCGATTATCATTAGATATGATAGGTGAATTTATAAGAATAGAGATTTATACACTAAATATATTACAGACTTTTTCCACTCCTCAAGTAGGTACCCGTGTAATTTTTTTGTCTGATTAGAATTTTTCGTTATTGTTTATCATGGTAAAATTTAACAATTTTTGGAACAAAGTGTGAATGGAACTGAGCACAGAATTTAAAAATGTATTAAGCTGCATCAAACGATAAGGGAAAAAATAGTTTTTCTTCACTACACTGAGTTACAAGATGAAGGTTGAACTAAGTTAACTATTCAAATTCATAACCAAGTTAAATACTTCTTGGATATGCATTGGACGAGAGGTATAAGATGGAAAATCTCAATGGGTGAAAATAGGATATAGGTTCTGATTTTGATGAGAAAAAATTGAAATGTACTTTATATTTTTAGGTTTTCTTCACATTGTGGCACAAAATGGGTATTGCGGTAACCAAAAGTTAATTGAATAGATTATTATAAGTCTGTTCTCGCTATAAGTTGCGCGCTTTTATTTTCTGCACTCCCTTTTAGGGAAAAATATACACCGCACCGTTGGTAGAAAACGTAGTTAGCCGTTAGTCTATTATCTTCGTATAGCGAAACGAGCAAAGAAATTTCGTTAGCATCAGTGGTTATACTTTGCGCCTGTTCATATTTCACGTGAGCGCAAACGTCGCGGGTGCCGCTTTATACGCAACTGGTTGTGTGGAAAAAGTGCTCGTATTTTATTACATTTGCGGAAGCCTCGCTCGGCGGCAGATGGAAATACGGTTTATTTTCCACGTCATGGAAATGTTACGGGGTAACGGAATAGCCGTGTACGCGAAAGCTACTGTGATTATGTTTAGAATAGCATTAGAAGGCATTTGTTTGGCTGTGTTGATTTGAATTTGACATATGGCAAAATAAGGAGGATGACCAGGTACTGAAATGTTACGTTGAGTTACAGTCGACTATAAGAATATCTTAATTGCAAAGCAAAGTTACTTTTTATCATGTCTTAATCTTGTCTGATGTAGATGCTTTTAACCTATGCAGTTCTATAAAGTTTCATCAATCCGTGGAAATGCTAGTTTCCACGAATTGAATAGACCCCACGTCCGTCACGCATGAGGACATACGTGTTGTGTCAAAATTTTAATTACCTTTAATTAAAATTCCTTGTGGACTATCGGCTACGGACAGTCGGGATACGGAGTACGGACCTAGATCGGAACCGTCCTCGACTGTTGATTAGCAAGCGGAACGGGAGGCGGTGATAACCGCCCCGGGACCCGAATGTAACTAGTGTACGTGGTGTGAGTGTTTCGACGTGATCGAAGGCGAACTCTCCCTAATGTGTTGGTGTTGTTAGTAAGTTCCCTACTATTTACGTGTGCAGACGGCACCCCCGGCGGTTGGTCCTCATCGCTGTCGGTCCCATGCTCGACTCGGTGGAGGAGGGCATTACGCGCGCGGACGCATTAGGATCTGGTTTATACTTTTCCCCGGATTTATATTTAAAATATAACATGCCATCATGTTATATTTTAACCACCACTTTTATCATGTTATATTTTAACGTCTGTTCATTTGTAGTCATAACAACAATAGTGTCGGGTTCTGTAACAAACTTGTTCTTGTGGTAAAATTTGATCAGAACAAATGTACACACGTTTTTGTAAAATTGGTAGGCATTAAAGGAAAATGAGTATACAAATTTATGGCATTTGGCACTTCCATGAGTTTTGTGTACCGATTAACATTCTATATAATAAAAACGATATTTATGTCATTCAGGTAAGAGTTTTCTTCGTAGAATTGCTAAATATGAAA
Organism: Eurytides lysithous rurik; assembly: GCA_018247575.1. Classification (NCBI taxonomy): domain Eukaryota; kingdom Metazoa; phylum Arthropoda; class Insecta; order Lepidoptera; family Papilionidae; genus Eurytides; species Eurytides lysithous. The sequence goes on from DWHO01000454.1 coordinate 3,954, forward strand.
AAGTGAAACTCTGAATGCCTTTAGTGTACGGCTATATTTCGTCATCTCTTTTATAAAAATGTGACTAGAACTTATTGTCTATCATTACAGGCATATATTGAAAAAGTAGATCGCACGCGGCTAATTCATTCGATAACATAAAATGTTAATTTAATACGTTTATAATTGACATCAATTCGGATTACATACGCAATGTTTAGTGCAGCAGAATGTTTGCGCCTCGGCGCAGCGAATTATTCTAAACCATTAGCAAGTCGTTATGCAACTGCTGCGAACGGTGCGGGCATTGGTCGTACACGAAACCGTGGAATACATAGCGCTCATTGTCGGAGCTGAAATGTTATGGCGGCTTGCAATGGTTATTATCGCTTTTATTTTTTGTCGCCCATTTTACAAGCCCGGTTAGAATGGAATGCTAACCTTTTTAAAGATATTATGTTGTGACGTCTACGCTGAAACAACAATACGTTAATACTATGTACCCAATTCTTGTTTTATTAGAAAAGAAATGATTTAAAGTATTAAGAGTTATTTATTATAACTTTAGCGCGAAAAATTTAATGCTTTGTTTTTTACCTTTTACTGAATTATTAAGGTTAAAATTCCTGTCTACGATTTAATGATGTTTTAACCCTTGAATTTAATAGTGTAAATATTCTTCTAACACTAGAATTTTTTTAGATAACGATATGTTGGCTTCAAGAAGAGGCATTTGAGGCTAAGAAGCGTCAACCAAAAATATTCCGCAATTCTTTAACTGGGTGGGTGATGAAAAATCTTCAGCCTAACATAATACTATTTAATGGCCTTTATTCCAGCTAACTTAACACTTTTTTAGTTAAATACTAGCCATTACATCATTTAAAATACTATAAATGATCTAACTATTTTATTTACTTACGAAGTTAGTTATAATTTGTATGTTGCAACTGTACATAATAAAGCGTTATTACGTCTAGTAGATCAACTTTTTTTATCATTGTGTCATATAGCTAAATACATCTGACCGCAATTACTGTTTCATATATATAAATGCATAACTAGTAATTTAAGATAGATTAATAAATTACGTTCATTTAATTCTTTACCCTTTTTATGCCCAGTTTGCTATTTATGTAATACAGGAAAATAAAGATAATATACTTGCACGGGGAGAGATTTACAGTTCCAGTTTCCATTTTATCGGTACGCGGCTTTAAACACCTGGTAAGTGAAATGATTGCAGTTTGTTTAATGTTAATCAATGTAACGCATGAAATGGCGGAATGAACGTTGGGACTACGATGACAAATCATCCCGCCGCGGCAACACCATCCCGCGAAGGCGCGATAAGTTCGTCACCGGAAGTTGTAATTAATGCCAGCGCCACATTATGCGTTTCCGTTACCGGCCGCGTGCGGGTCAAGCGACATTATCGTGCCGTATAGAGCCTCATTGTGCCCGTTCATAAGTTACTCGAAAGTTATGCGACGGGATGGGGTGAATTATTTCAATTTGCAAGTAGCGAGAATTGTTTCCAAGTAATAAAGTTTTTGGGTTTGCTTCGCATGACCAGGTTTTTGCCGCTTAATGGACATTATGGAATTGTTTTGCACTCATGAATCTCCGTTGATGCGCTGCGAGTGATTTTTAAATGGTGTATTTTCTTTAATTTGTGGTTTTAAATCATTGCCCTGTTGCCTTAGACTTTTAGATTACTTGTACACATTACTTACATGTCAATACAACAAATGATACATAGATAATACAGATAATACCTTTGAACGAACTTAAACTCGATGGTGGCAAAGCAAACTGCTAAATTTTGAGATTTTCGGAGAACGCCTGATTTATTAATTTTTGCGACAGCCATCAAAAGCCATCATGATCTGGCAAATAATTGAAATAAAACGACACAAGAAGGTACGTACTTTATGGTTGATACGATTGCCCATAATAGTATACAGTGTGTTTGGATACACAAACACATTATATCGTACGTCCTTCTCAAGATATAAGCTTAACATTTTTTATTTGGTAAGTGTTTTTTCCCCTTCATTGACCTTTTTTCACAGACAAGATTCAGAATATGTCATTCTTCGCTCACATCTAGATTTATGCCAAAAATTTTGTGAATGAAAATGATTAGTTATTGCGTGTCAGAAAGGCAAACTCACCATTACTTTTATATTTACAGTTATAAAACTTTACACTAAAAAACTGAGGTTCCACTTAAGTAAGGTAATTTTATACATAGTCATTCATACGGAAAACTCTTATGTACTACTTACGCTTATCCTTATTTCCCATCAGAAGTGACACACTTTCTAGTTTAATCTTCCACGTTTAGAAGCGTTTCTACCTACATCTGGGTAGTATTGTGTGGTGAAGAAAGATTCCGTCTTTCATTGCCGCAAGCGTTTTATATTTCAAACGTGTGCAGAGTATTTTGAATTTTTTTAAAACGTCTCAAAGTGAAGTTTGTAGAAGCTCTTTCCAACCTGGATGTGATATAAATTTGTGTGCTTTCTTAATTAGTTGAGTTTATTCTACGTCTTGGTGAAATGGAGTATTTTTTCTCGAAAGTATACATTAAATATAAAAGTAAATTAACAGTTTCATGGATTGTAAATATACGTAATACTGGACCAAATTGGACACCACTTTCAATATGCTTGCCATAGCAGACAAACTGCTGATATTTAGAGTCTTGCAAAGATAAATTCTGAATAAAGGGCAACTAAGTAAAGAATCTGTCAAGTCACACTCGTGTATGGGAGTGCGCAGAAATTGGGAAAGAGGATCTTGTGCGGAACTGGTTAGCGTGGGAAACCAAAATCCATTTTGAAATCGAATGCACCCAATCGGCGAACGCAATTAGTGTTATCGGCACGATAAATCTTTAATTTAAATGAAACACAAATTTATCGATTCGACGTTATCTTCCAATCTAATTAATATCGTTGTGCAAATTGACAAGCATTACGGGTTTACGCACGGAATCGACGGCAAAACATGACACCGCATCTCAATTAGACAAATGTTGAATTTACACAATGTCCACAGATTAATGAATGATCAGCCGAAAATATTTCGTTATCGGAGCGCGGGCACATCCGACTCATTTGTAAGAGCGGCAATTATAAACCAGAGTAATCAAGCCGTGGTCGCGTCCCTGATTCCACGGTGCAATAAAGTGATTAGTTCGCCAGAAACATAGGCTTTTGTCCGCGCCTAAATGTCGTCCAAATGTACGCGAATTGACTTGTACGTTTTTTTTTGCAGTTAGTATTTCATGGTTGTAAATCAACAGAAACCATATAAGATGTGTGAGTATGTATGAGGTATCCCTACTAATATAATATCCGATAGTTTCCGATTGTGTGCGTCTTATGGTAAACGACATTCCTGCCCATAACCTTACTAGTCGACCATTAAGGTGTTGCCTACACTGTGGAATAATCCCGCAATATAGTGGCATATACATTGTAGTGGATATATACATTGTAGTGGACATATACATTGTAGTGGACTTATATATTGTAGTGGACATATAACACCGCGAGAGTCGTAAACTACTTGGAAAAGAAATATGTTGTTTTGTTTTCATGCCTCGCAGCAATTCTTTGGATAAAGATTTGAGGAACGGAGACGTTATTTTTATCCAAGAAAAAAAATTGAAAATCCCAGACTAAATCAAAATGTTTATAGCTTCTCTGGCATATGGGGCCAGTAACGCTACGAAGAAGGATCTTAAATCGTTTATCATCGTTTTTTACTGACTGATAATAACTGCTGTTGGTTGAAAGACAGTCAACATTTTTACGTTGAATTAAGCTTGTGCATCAAATAAAAATGAACTGAAAAAGTCACATTTTTCGGTAGTTAGTCATATATACATTTAAAATATAATAAATTGTAAAAAAAATGTATAAGAACTCTTTGAATTATAAACCACGGTAATTTACCAAAGTTAAAATTTTCTCGCCACTTTACAGTTTTACGTGGTGGTTGTACCCGTCTTAAGATACATTCTGCAGAAAGAGTAAAGAAAAAAAAAATGCTTGTAAACAACGCAAAAAGAATTTTTTACAGGTACTTTCTGTCTTTTGTTTCTCGGAATTGTTTTGTTTTGATATAACCTTGTAATGATAGAAAAAAATATTGTACCTTTTTTATAAAAAACCACTTTTGATTCCTTATTTATCGACTTTATTTCATTCATTATGAGATGAGCAAAAATTTTTTTTGTCAGATCCGAAACAATAACATGAATGAACCCGTATAAAATAAAACTATATTTTACATACTAAAACAATTTTACAAGCGATGAATTTGTGACTGAAAAATAATTTTTATGTTTATAACGTAAGACATCTGTTTATAAATAATCGACTACTAAAAAAAGGTAACGAATTTCGATGAGTACACAATATATAAACAGTTCAGCTGATGTTTGATAATGAGCGACAGCCTAGTTACTAATAATTGATTGAGCCGTGAAAGCCGACCTCAGCCCTCCGTACGTAGATATTTCAACTCATTTTAGCATTGACCTCAACTGAAGTATTTTAGGCTTACACTTTAGCTTTGGTGATTTGGTTTCAATTGTAGTTTTTCTTTCATTTGAATATACAGCACGGTTGTCAAATTTATTACATGCATATAAGTAGGTTATTTACATATATGCACAGCAAAAGTTCGGTGGGAAACAATAGCCTAATACTTTTTTTAAGAAAAAAAGGGCATGTACTTTGTGCAGAAATATACATTTACTAGCACAAAGTACACCCAGACACGAAAGTTGTGTCCTGTGAGGGATTCCAATTTACAAAACGGTGATTAAAAATAATTAACACCAACCACCAACTGTTGTGGTGACCACTTAAAAACTACACTATCCAATAAGTAAATTAATAAATCAATAGAAAAAGAAGCATTTAATTTTTTTTATAGCACTATAGTCAGGTGCTTGTTGTAAAGCGAAAAATTTGCTCATAACAGTAAAGTGCTATTCAATTTGATGACCGTTTGGCGCAGTTGCTAAACTATTGGCTTCGGCGTCGCAGGTCGTGGATTCGATACCCACCCGGGGCAAATATTTGTACGAAAAACAGACATTTGTTTCGGATCTGGGCGTTTGTCCGCGTAAAATTAATGTATGTAAAATGCCCTTATAACACAAGATATTTCTATCTTACAATAGGCGCAGTGTTTTTTAAAAAAGAAAAAAAAAAGAAATTAATTGAATTCTTTCACTGGCAACATATGACAATCCCCAAGTGGCCTCAAAAAAAGATGTCTATTGTAAATTTTTTTTAATTGAAAGTATTTAGTAAGGTCCATACTACAAATGGGGAAATTATTATAATGAAAATAAAATATTTAGTTTTTGATTTTAAAAATAACAGTAAAAAAACTTTTTATTGTAAACACTAAGTAAACGCTCGGTTATGGATAAAGTCTAACGATCGTCAACTTAATGGGAAGGCCGGAAGTTGAGATATGTGGCATACCAACTGAGCGCATACATAAACCAACGTGACGGTTTCAATGGCGGGACAAATTGTTGATAAAAATTTAGAACGTATACGAATGCGACTGGTAACGTCGTGTTTCGATGAGGGGCCGTTTTTGTGAATTGGATGATAACCGTGACCTGCAGCTGTATCTATAGTGTATTCTTGCATACCAAACATTCGTCAGGGGCACCCTGTAATTAATGTCGACATGGACAGCGGCCAGGGCCTAATGAATGGCCGGTGTAACGTGTCGCGCAAAAACGAGCCCCCTCGTATACGCTGCGAATTTCGGGTGTAGCCCAACGCTGCCCGTGAGCCACGTATGAAATTCTAGATGTCAAAATGATAGGCACATATTGGCCAGTTATTGATTCTCGATGGACACTGACTGACGTTGCGATTTTATTTCGGCTACAAGTCACTTTTTCCGTCCGTTATTGTACGTATCGCTTACACGTCCGATTGTTGATACATTACGTTGAATATGTTTCAAACCGCCGTACAGTTTATTTCTTCTAAAGCATTTTTTTTAAATTTATATCCCTATATCTTTTTTAGGAATGTTTAGATATAGAACCGACTGGTGAGTTTAGAAAATAATTAAGAGCATATGTCGTATAATAGAAAAAATCTTGACAGGTTTAATTTTTTTTATATAAATTCAGTATTTTTGTCAGTCCCAGTAGGTACTGACAAAATTTAAAAAGATGATTACAGAAGGAACAAATATTTCAATAAACATCAGCGTATATCCAGACCAAACATAATTATGATTTTTTTTAAAGTTATTCTATCGATGAATATGCAGATTATAGTAGTAAAAGTCATTTATTTTTCTCTAGATAATAGTAACTAGTCAGTAGAATTAAACTAGCGCTTACTCAATGTTTCATTTTTCTAAACAATTTAGTCAAACCTAAAAATAAAAAGCAAGAAACTTGCCTATTGCATAGCGATTATTGATAGAAGTATATCTAAGAATGTATAATATGTAAGAAGAGGAGTAAGAAGTGGTGTGGTGTGGTGTTGTAAGTTTGCACTACTAAGTTCAGGTTTTAAATAGTTTCTGCTAAATAATAAGTGAGCAGGTTATGACCTAACGTTAGCCATTTTATTTTTATAAATTACGAATTTAAAGACATGAGACGATATGAGATGTATTTTCTTTAGCATGTTTTTTGGGAATGGGTATAAAAAAACCAAGATGAATATAGTGGAAATACTGCATTTCAATTATTTTTCATAACATGAAGTATTTTTAAGATTTCGGTTACTACTGATTAAACAAGTTCTAAAATTGAATAGATTAATTTGGCTAATTACAAGTTTTGATTCCAACTGAGTTACGTACTCTTACTAAGGTACATAAAAAACAAGTACAGTTTTTTGATTAAAATTAGCCGTCTCGTAGCATCTTTTAAGAATTTTGTCTTCTATACTACAAAAAAACTGCCTTCCACTAAATAGTTTTCAGGGTATTAAATATAATAATAATAAAGTCTTATTGGCTGATAACAGCTTTGTCATATTTTATTTATTGCCATTCTACTAATCAATCAATAAATTTTCTATCATTTTTCACATACCACAATACTGGTGTAACTATAATAATTTTTTTAAACTATTTATTAAACTTTCCCAGAATTTTTAGTTTATGCACAAAATTCGATATTTTATAATAATATTTAGATACGTTTATTGGACGGGGTTAATAATTTTGTATGGCAAAGTATGTAATTTAAGCAAATAAATACAGGCGGCCGCCACATCAAAGCTCTTCTCTTTTTTTTAAGAAAACTATATAGCGGAATGCATACGAGCACTTTGAGACACAAATAAATATTATTATCAGGTCATGCTTCCGGCTTCACTTACATTTTTGATTAGTATTTATTACTGTAGTTTTTTTTTAACTTTTTGGGTTAAAAAGATGGCTATGTCACATATTGCCTTAATTATTAGACCCATGCCTCAAGCTATACTAATCCATAACTCTGTTGCTTCGTGAAAGAAGGTCATACGAAAAAGAGACCAACAAACGTTCGAATTTATATTGTTAATAAGGAAGTAAAATTATAGTGGTAGTTATTCAAGTTGTAAAATTCTTATTTGCTTTCCAACTCTTTTTGACTATTTTTACGTAATGAAAGTTTTTAATGAATGTACACTGTCAGCCACAAGTTTGAGACCATCTACATTAAAGTAGGAAAATAAAATAAAACTGAAAATACAAAGCAAGAGGTCTAATTATTAAATAAAATATTTATCTTCTAATACACTTATATCAAGGAGAAAGCAAAAAAAATCAATCAATATCAAACATTGATGCTAAAAATGCCGTTCATATTTTAAACGCACATTCCCTCAAAAATCACTCCTGTGCATTTTATAGCTTCTTTTGCTAGTCTTGGCATATGAGCAATCAATTTATTGAATGTATCTTGTGAAATATTGTTCTAGCTTTCTTGTAAAGCCTTCCACATGTTTTCTTGCGAGGAGGGATAACAATTGCGCACATTTCTATCAAGCTCTTCCCGCAAAAGCTGACGGGTCGAGATCCGGGCTCTGAGAGAGCCACACTATGTCTTTTAACACACTCCTGTTTCTTCATGTAATAAATGACCCCTGCATCGATCATTATTTTGTTGAAAAAACATTTTGCTGACGAATACTACGTCAATACTTCAATCCTTTTTCATGATTCCGTCGATTGATGATGACATGAACTAATTACTCTACAATATCTCTCAGTTGTCTTCAGTATTGTAGTCAATGAAACAGATTAAGATCGGGATTTGATCACTTCTGTGCAAATGTCCGGTACTGTTAGGCGTTTAATTCGCTTGCTGGTAACCGCGATGAATCTATCTTTGCTATAAGTGGAGCTCTCGGCCTTCCCGATCGCGAACAATCTTGATTACTGCTAGTCTCCGTTTATCAGGTGTGTCCCCGTTTTGTAAAAGAAACTAAGGTAAGGAACGAATTTCATTTTTCCCATTTTAAGATATCTTTAATGTAACAGCGACGAGCTCAGACTAACCAAGATAGAAAAAGATTAACTTCTTGAAAACTAGGTAATTAGTATGTTTTAGGAAGTTGAAATAATCCCAAATTAAACGCGAAATAAAACCAAATTAATTAGTAATGAGCCGGTAATAAAAATATTACAATGACTATTCTAACTGGGCAGCACTCATTGATGTTTCGAAGCAACAATAATGTCGTCCCGAGCAATTTCGGCCACAGCAATCGATCTACAAGAGATCAGCCAACTGCGAGGGGATATACCCACAAGCGTTTGCGGAGACACAGGTGCACTCACTCTTCCTTTTACTCTTATAGCTCGATGCGATGGAAAATCGAGATGATGGTAATTTTAACAAAAATATCATATCTAATTTAAAAATAATGACTTTTATAGTTCTACTATTAACGATGATGCTTAGGTTTCTTCTGTAGACTGAAAACGTATTTTTGATTATTTTTAAATAAAATCGTATTTACCATTTGCTGATTTGATCCAGTTAATCTATTTAACTGAGTTTAATGTTGGTGAAGTTAAAAAAGGCTATAATCATTTACTAATATTCAATTGATATGAACATTTATAACAATTTACTTGTCGTTTACAATTGATTATATAATTATCGACTATATCGCGCATGAATACGAATTTCAATTGAAATTATTTGTTTTTAAACATTTGCAACCAATATTTTCTAACAAAATACTCTAACTAATTTAAACACTCGTTGGCAGTACTTGATTCGGTCATTTCCACTCGGTTTACGACTGAGGTGCGATTCCAGCAGTAAACGAAGGAAGAGGGAGTAGAATGGGCAGCTGAAAGGCCTGGAGCCACCGCGTGTTGCTTTCTGCCCACTGTCTAAAGGGAGCACGTTCCGAACCCGTCCCACGACTAATCCGACCCAATGGAGCTCATTTAGGCTCCGATGACCTTGAAAAAGCCGAATGCCTAGCTGCCAATTTAGAGGATCAATATAGTGCCTTGCGCGCACATGTCAACCTAGCCCATCATGTGGAGATGAACCGCGACATCGACCACAGGGCAACACTACCATTAAAAAAGCGACCAACTTAGCCTAATGACTCCTTACGAGGTCAAAGAAATTATTAAAAAATTAAAACCACACTTGGCTCCGGGTCGGACAATATTAGTAATATTTTTAAGGAACTTCCCAGGCCTAATTATCTGCTTACTGGCGACCATTTTCAACGATTAGGAACCCATTGTCACTGGCATCCATAAGTTGAACAAATCTAGGAAATTCCTTTCCATATATCGGCCCATAAGTCTACAAAACGGCTTGATCCACAAGCTGTTCGCACTCAATGTGCCAGATAGACTCGTGCACGTTATACGAGCTAATTTGTAGAACCGCAGTTTTTAGCACTTATTGAAGGGCATCCTATCATCTATCTACACGTGCCACCAGCGCCGGAGTCCCTCAGGGCTTTGTTCTCTCCCCTCTCCTCTTCCGCGATGTCTTTGCGATGTCCCTAAACATCCACAGGTCGAAGTCGTGTTTCACGGATGACACTACCCTCTATTATACGGTCACACTACCTGGGTGTGTAACTATCCGCCTTCAGTACGCCGCTTATCGCCTTGGCGAATTGTTTCGCCCGGAGAAAATTGTAGCGATACATTTCATCCGGGCTGTCTCCCTAGCCAAACTCATCATCGATCACTTTTCCTTTGCTCGCCAGCAGTCCTTTTAGACACCAAAATTGCATTTAAAAATCATCTTAAAGCAGTCAGAAATAACGCTTACGTTCACTCCACTTACTAATAAACCCATCGAGCCAAATGTCTCTAAGACATAAGCTACTATTATACAAAGCCTCCACCCTATGACGGTGTACGAGCCAGCCTTAGCGCATGCCCGCCAATGCCACCAAAACTGACTTCAACTGATACAAAGTAATGTCTCTCACTCCGCAAACGGTGTAGAGTGGTTTCAATGTAACGTCGACCTGCGCACTGGATGCAGTCTACCCACGACACGTGAGCACTTAGGCCACCTTTTAATTTGATTGTTTGCGAAAACCAATAAACATCAAAACTCTCTCGTGGTAACTTCGGCAAATTATCAACCGGATCTGCACACGTTCGAAACTTCGACCGCGTAGTAGAGCGTATAAAGCCGAATAGGATAAAAACATCTACGTCAGTTTACATAACACAAGATAAGTAGACTGAGCCATCGGCCACCTCACTCAACGGACATAACGCGGAAGCGCAAACGTTCAAACGTTCACTTTACGCTGATTTCTGCGCATTCAGCCGGAGCTGCTGCGTGAGGCTTACTACGGCAAAAATATCCTAAAAAATATATATAATCCTAATAATAGATTACGTAGTTTAGAAATGAAATATTCAGTTAAGAAAGGCAAGCAGATTTTACATATAAGAAACAAATAAAATATATTCTAATATGAGTACCAAAATGTAAGTGTAATTTAACAAGCAGCACAAGATATAGTAGTTCTAGATAGCTCTTAAGCTTTTCATTTTTTGCTCATATATAAAATTTATTCAAGACCTTGATGAATTTAAATGAAATAAAGTACATCTGTGTGTGTAAATGTTCACAAGTGTTTACTATGAGTGAAATCCTTTTTCTAATTCATGTCTTTTGAGCCACTCGCATTTACTATTAGGAATTCTTTGATTATCTCATAATCTCAGTTTTCATTTTAATCTAGTTTGGCAAGTTAATGATATGTTTGATATGTTAATGATGAAAAACTACTACTTTCTATTACTAATCATCATTTTCAATCACCGTAAGTAAAGACTTTTTCCTACAGCTACTTTAATTTCCTTACAATTCGTATATGGAATCATTTAAATTATTTACTATTATACTAGCTGCGTAAACTATATCGTATATACGTATCACGGCATAAATCAAACGTTGAACATTTCCACTTATAATTTACGGCACGCAGCGTTACCCTGTTGTTGGAAGGTAATGGATGCGCTCCTAGATATCATTAAGAACAGACTTTAAATTACTCAACGTTCAGGAAACATGGCCCCACTCGTGCCTACAAATCCACTTAACTGCTTCTCACACTATTAAGATAAGGGGCAGCCTAATAAAAATTACCTTTATCGCTGCGTAAGGCGTAATTGATTCTTATTACATCCTGGTGTCACGAAGCAGGACTTAATGGCTGCTAGTGAAATTTGGGACGCGGCAAACGCTTGCGCGGGAAATTAAGAAATTTGCCCTGGAGTAATTTGTTTCGGGAAGTATTTTTATCGTATAAATAATTAGTACTTACAACGTTAATGTTAATAATGAAATCCAAAGTAAATATTTGATTAATGCATACTGTTTTAGAAGAACCTATCTTATCATGTACGAGTATGTAGCTTGAAGTCGTATACAGTTAATATAATTTATTTTAAATATTAAACGTTTTCAATAGAATAATAAATATGCAAAGAGATAACATTTAAAGTGCTGGGATCGTAACATTTTCAGTAATCACTAATAAGTAACATTTTGTAAACACTTATTTTAAAATCGATAACTGGGTGAAAGATAGGTAAGGCAAGCAAGGTTAACCGACTATATGGAAAACCAATTAGGGGTATCCTCAACTCGAATTTGGTTAGTCAAATCAAAGGAAAAGTTTCGGTTTATACTTTTTTTTTGTAATGTCTGTATCAATTTCATAATATGAGTTTCCTGTTAGCTAACGATACATAAGTTCATTACGCTGTGACGTCTCCTAGGCAAACGTCTCTATGGACCTGCATTTGCATAATTTTGAATACATCTCAGCAAATTTTTATTTTAAAAATCGACTTAAGATACATTATTTTAATTTTTTTTTGGTTGGTGTTGGCAATATGAAAATACGTATTCATTTCTCGGCCTCGATGATTGTTTAGATTTTTAAACGAATTTGAAAAGGAGGGGGTTCTCGACTCGTCTCAAGTTCTTTTTGCATTTTTTTCATTCAACATCTCATGATAATTTTTTATCATCGAAAACAATTTGCAGTTTATTGCAAGGTTGTTCCTAATTTTTTTATCGACCTTGCACTTGGAACTTACTCCAGGAAACTCCATTAAATTTACTTCATAATGTTATTTAAATATGATTTTTGAAGTCGGTTTTTATTTATATACGTAATTATAATTACCGGCAGAATACTTTAACTATCGTTGCTTTATCTGTTTTAAAATTCTCCTCAAAGTTATAATCAATGACCGCTAAACTCCACCAGTTTCTAAATAAATAAAAGTCGCAACTATTATTAATATTACCCGGCTATTGTTATTGATTTTGATAATTATTGCTAACCGTAACATTTGCTCATTGTAGGTGTTTTGAATTTTAATATAAGTTTTTGTATAGTGATTCTCAACGTGTTATGTAAAAAGAAAATAATTTTCACAAAAGTTCACACCGCATTTAGGATATTAGTAGAATTTAAAGACATGTATCATCATCAAAAAAATATTTTAGTAGTGTCATGTTTCCACTTTCGTGAATAATACAGCGACTTCCTCCTTGTTATTCATTTTGTTTTTATTAAACAGTGTGATAATTGAAATTGAGAATAGTTCGTTGGCTTCGTTACTGTGATCCTCAGGAAGTCTTTAGATATATTAAAGATAATACAAAAGAACAGTTATAAGTTTAGTTTGCCAATCATCGAAACCAAATTATTTGTCGTCGTTTAAAAAATTAAAAAATGTCCTCATAATAACATATTAAGAAAATTTGAGTGCAAATACTTACTTGTAGTATGTAGACAGCGTTTTAATCTCGGAATATTAAATAATGTTTATCACATCAAATTTGCTGAGCTACGAAGTTTTGGCATAAAATGGCTAGATGTAATACATCTTAAGATAAAATACTCGGATAACAGAAATTCATACAGAAAATGAATTGAATATTAAATTATGCTGGTCTTCGTTTTGTATAAAACTGACGAAGCGTCTTGTTAGGCTTTCAAGAAGCTTTTAAGTTAATGAACAACTTAAAAAAATGTCTATTGACTCCTTTAAGGAGAGTGTTTTATACAGATTAATATTTTGAAAACTTGAGTGACATCCGGATAATCAAGTAGAATTATTAAAAAAAACATTGTATGAAAATTATTTTTCCGTTTTAAATTTGAATTTTAAATTTAATATCGTCATAGAATTTATTTTATTTCTTTAATGTTTTTGTACACACAAATAATAATAAAGAACAAAAAAGGAACACAATAGACTTTTATAAATAAATGTGTTTAAACCTAACAAGAGTTCTCTGCCAGTTTACCCAAGAAGTAGTTATTGATATAGTGTAAATAATGTTATAGTAAAGTAGACTAATATATATATATATATATTGTAATTGGAAAATTTGTTTAAAACAAAGATTTTGTACATGCCTTTTTTGGTCATACACATGATATATGCGACGGAGCTTCTAACTAGTTAGTTAACGATGCGAATAATAATTGTCGAAGGCCATAGTCAACGTTCAATAAAACAAAGTTTCTTTTGATTTTTTATCGTCTAATTATTATACAGTAATATTTTAAAAGGCTTAATAATCTGATAATCATTGTCACTATTTAGCTAAACGCTTTTAAGGGAAAAATAATTAAAAAGATAAATATAAATAGCGCAGTAGATTTTTTACTGCACAGATATATGTATCACTTTACAATATTATTTATATATTATTAAACGACTAAATAGTACAAGTTAGTTAATAGAATATATTCCAGTGATTTTTAAAAAAAATTGGTTATTGATTAGCTACAATCCCACTTGATCGTAAGTAGTGATTGTTTACGAACTTAGGAATATATATTTGTAATATCATGAACTAGCAACAGACAATTTAAGATAATAAACGTTAGAAAACGCGATATTTTTTCGCTACAAATTATGTAAAACCCTTTTTAAGAGATAAAATTGTACAAAATACAAATTTGAAGAGTTCTAAAATGATAATTTTTTATTGAAATTACTAAAATGTATCCTACATAAACGTTTATAATTAAAATAAACAAAAAAATATAACATTTAAAACATTTTTTTTGTATCTTATTATAATTCATTAAAAACGCAATATTGCGTCTGCGCAACCTTTCTCTTGACTTATATAATCTTATATCTCTCTCGATATCTCTTGTCGATTGGAGCTGCTATCAGAATTATTTTATAGGCAATAGTGGTCTGAAAAATTAAAAGCTATAGTCATCAAGCTATAATCATCTTGCAAGATATTCACTACTTTTCAAACCGGTCATAGTTAAAGTAAAATAAAAAAAATAAAAATTAAAAAAAAAATTAGTAAATAAAGAAGAATAGAAAGAATTATAACTTAGAATTGCGCGCCACTGAAGAATTCAAATGCTGCTCTGGTGGCCATTGTTTGTTAAACAAGGGGTTGGCAAATAATTAGATGTTTAGTTATATACCGAGACTCTAATGAAAATTGCAATACAATAAAATAAAAAAATAAATGTGAGAAGTAAAATAGTATCAATAGAACATTTCGTTTGCTGTATACATCTGCATATGCAAACTATGCTCATACTTTATTCTATTTATTTAATAATTGAAACTTGCTGAAATTATCGATTTTTTAGCACAGAACATTATAAAGATTTTTTTGTTCTTATAAAATAAAGTTAAGTGAGTAATGGAATAAAGATAAAATATCCTTATACTTTGTGTAAACTTATTTTATTTTAATGATAATAATAACGAATTCTTAAAAGAACGTGTTAAATCGAATAAAGATATTAAATTATCACCTGATTACATTATAAAACGCTTGTGAGTTTCAGTTGGTCTTTAACATCTTCCCCGCAAAGCACACAACAAATTTTACACTTAAAACATTGCCGGATTTCGATTAGCGTCGTATTTGTTCTACGGCAACTTTCCCCTCCGTTTCACTTTCAGAGTTTATCATGCGAAGTTATATTAAAGCCCGTCTAATTCAAACACTCGAAAAGTTTCAGCCGTGCAGGCGATGGAAGTAAGACAAACGGGAACTGATCTCGTGTTGAGCAAAGTTGCGCTTTGTTGCGACACAGCCTCGTCGCGGTTATACGCGAGCACCGACTGCGCGACTGGCGACACGCGGAGAGATCAAGCGTTTTCCCTACGAAGCCGCGTAGCACCATGCGCCGATCGCGGCGTAGGAGGAGTCTTCGTCCAAACCACGCCTACCAAGAAGCTACACATTTCTTTTTCAATATGTGTAATTCAATTTCGCTTATGTCTTCGCCGGGAAAGTTGATGCCCCGTTGTCGTTCGACACAATGTTTTTTTATGTAAAGTGTATTGTAGTTCGCGAAGCGGTGTAGGCCGACTTGGCCTACACCGCTCTTCTCTATGTCCCCGCACGATTTTCCGTTTCCCCGTTTTTTTGTCTCAATTTCACGTGCTGTTGAACGTTTATATCTGTTGTGTTTGATGAAAGAAAACTGAAATGGTTCCCTTTTAAAATGATGATGACAAAAGATTTTTCCTGACGTACTCGGTAATAACAATATAAATTTATCCGAAAACAAATATATTTTCAAACGCCTTATGAAGATGATTTAAAAAATACGTAAGAAACACTGCAAACTTTTTAATGTATGTAAAAGTGAAAGCAACATTAAATAAAATTTAAGCACTGATTATAATTAATTACAATAAGTTATAAAAGTTGACATATACATTTAATCGCTGTTATTTGTCAAGCTCCTCAGATTATTGACAAAGATTTATTATATATATATATATAT
>DWHO01000455.1:0-20237 GCA_018247575.1 Eurytides lysithous rurik
ATTCAGTACTAAATTGTTAATTTCAAACCAGTTTAGTATGCGTGACAGAGTACCGTTTACGTCGTCATTTATATTTTGAGAACACAAGAACTACGCATTATAAAATGTAAATAATTTACATCAGGGTTTAATCTTTATAGCAACTTCTAATATTTTGAATACGTATTTAGACGCAGATTCCCTTTTGTAATTCGTCTGGTGTAAATATGATCTATGGTGTAAGTATATCCTAAATAGAAAACATCGTTCACATTCGTTCAAATATGGATAAAATAAAACTAGCTTATTTTTATAATGTTGGTTATGTTAATTATTTCTTGTTTGTCTTAATCTTTAGTTTATAAACTGTTTTTTTTGCACCAAGTCATGTCAATTCTGATGTACATTATATACTACTATAGGAAATAATGACATATGAATAAACATATTTTTAGGGTTATTAGTTAAGATAGTAAGAAGTAAACATTGTCGCTTTTGCTCAGGGCCTAAACATTGGAACGGAGAGAGTGAAGAAGTCCGAGTTGCAATCAATCTTGAACATGCTAGATGCTGAATCTGACCGGATACTAGAGGGCTATGGGACCGGTGTGCTCTATGGGGGTTTGGTGGAACAAGACGAGTCCATCAGTGATGAAACCTCTGTCAATTTGAAGGTACTTATTTCTCCTCTGTAGCATCCTGTTAACATTAACCAATGTTTGTATAGATGTGTATAAACATACTAATACTGATATTAAACTAATTTGCCGTTTGAAGGTACTTTTATGTTTAGTCTGTCCAATATGTTGTCTTAGGTGTGCTGCAAATTCAAGTCCATACAGATTAGCATTAAAGTTTAAATAATAATTTATAATTAATAAAATATTATATTTTGAAGTTTATACTTGTTTATTAATTGATTTATAGTGCTATATAATAAAATCTTAAAATCCTACCAAAGGTGGAATTAGTAAACTCGGAAAAAATAATTTGTTTCAGATCCATTTCTAATTTTAAAACAAATGGTGTTTCAAAATTTTCATTTCTTATTTAATTTGTGTTTCAGAAAGAGGACAGTCCATTGATGTCAGAGGAAGAGCTTGCAGAAAACCTGAAAAAGCTACTCTCGCAACTTATTGATAAAGAAACATTAGACATTTTTGGTTGGCCAGATGAATCAGTTGACACGGTATGCTTTGTAATTGTTTAATTTTTATGTAATTTAAATGAATTGTGAAGCAAACCATATTGAATTTATTAGTTATTATTAAAAATTACTATACTTGAATAACATATTGCTATTTCACTATACGTTAACATTTTTTTCTTTTCACAAAATCTTTCTATGCATGCATAAAAAAAAATGCCGTTATATTATCAACAGAGATCGTTTTCCATAACAATAAATTATATATTCTTGCCTAAAATTTTTTTCCAACAGATTTTGTCGCGATAAAGGAAACGGTCGGTACTATAACGTTACAAACTTGAAAGCGTTTCTGGGTTTACCCGTGTTTTACGTCACAGATGAATAATTGCCCATGGCCCGAAAATTAGGATCACACACAACAATATCAAAATAAAATTTTACATCATTTACGGTCATGGCAAGGGCCTTCTTGTAGTAGTCTAAAAAAACAAACCGTATACGCTTGTATACGACAAATAGTATTTATATTATTCGCTATAAAGAAAACTGGAATATTAATATCAATTTCATCTACTTTGTGAGACATGGCATAATCGCTATAATTGTTTTCCCGCTGCATGTTTATAATGACTCGCTTTCGCCAAGTATAGAATTTAATCAAATAAGGGTTTCTTCAAAGCATATCAACCTCTTTATTCACAGAATACTCCAAATTTTTTGACATTGATTTGTTAAGTCACGCTATAGTTTTAATGTAAACAATGAAAGTATTTGCTTGTTATTTCATGTTTTTTTATGAGTAACATATACATTTTTTACATTTCCCCAAATCTTTTTAATATAAACTAATACTCTGCTATAAAGGGGTACAAAATGTTGCCTTTGTGTATTCAATATATTTATTTTATGAGCGACAAAATGTCCTGTTCTCCGGTCACATATATTACGCTGCTGAGCAAAATTATCACATATTAAATGGAGTGAAAATTTTACAGATACTGGAGAAAGTAATAGAGAGTTGCGGGGCTCGGGCTGCGGATCGTGAGAAATGGTCTAGGGTTCAGCGCCTGCGGGAAAACGCAAAGCATTTGTTCGTTTACGCTATAGAGGACAAGAACATCGCACGTATGCTCGATACGCATACAATCGATCAAATTATAAAACACATCCTGACACAAGTGGACGGTGACGAGGAAAATGTAGAAAAATAGGCCCAATCATAGACTTTTTATATTTAGCATCGAAATCACCCATATAATGCCAAAACATTATTGCTTATACATACTGCTACAATGTACTTTGTTTTTTTGAACACTCATATTGCAGTTGTTGGGATGATTAATATTATTTCTTTTACATTGGTATGTTATGTTTATTTGTTAAAATATTATTTTACTCTGTTAGTGCAACATGATTTAAATATTGAGAAATGAAATGTATTTGTCTTATACCAATCAATTCATGCATTTTATTACCATGCTATTAGGCAATCACAAACAAATCAATCTTGTTGATTTTTTCTCAATTTAGTGACTGTTCAAAGAGCAGCATTGTTTTTTTTTCTAAAATCTACATTGTATATATCACTATTTAACATTATCTTAATAATCTTTTACAATTGATTATTGTGTCTTGTGTATTAGACTTTTAGTATGTATTTTTACATAGTATATATATCATACATGATTCCGCGAGTTCTGTGCATATAATGTCTCGTGCAAAAATCGACTATCGCCTAATAAAATGTATTCAAGTTTTTAAAATTTGTGTCCATATAACCACAAAGTTCGTCGGAACTAAGCACCAAAAGATAGGTGGTAGCAAGGCAGAAATATTTCGATGAAAATGATGGTGATACTTTAACCCCCTACCCGCATGCCCTGCCTCGCCTGCTTGCCCTTTGATACCTGTTAAGGTAATTTCTGGGAACTTAGTTTTTCTTCTTATAAATTTGCACACAATAGTTTTTATCCGATTAAAGAATTAAGAAGCCACACTCGTGTATAGCATAATACAAAGGCTAATCATATTTTTGGTTTGTACACTTCATATCATGCATTGTATTTACTCAATATGTTTTGATTATGTAGTATAGTCTTTGCGCATTCAAACATAGAAATTTAAGCAAATGTCCATTAAGTTAATGTTTTAATTGAAACAACAAAGATAATGTTTTGAAGGTTGTAGTTTAAGTGCATGTTTACTATTTTATTTTTTGAGTAATAAGTATTTTAATTAATTGTTAGATTTACATTTTTTAATACATTTTTAGCATTTTCTGTTCTCTAGGCAATGGTAATCATGTTGATGCAATTTTATGTTTAAGCCTCTATAAAATGTTATTTTAGTGCCTTATCTATTCTATTAATCTGTTCTATATTATTATAATGACATATACTCTATATGTTCATGTGGTATGAGTTGCACTTTCGTAATAAACTATGAAATAGAAGGATATATTCTGTTTTTTTTTTACCTTTATGAGCAAGTGGCTAACCTGAAGGTAAGCAATAATTGCTGCCCATTACCTTCTTTAGATTATGATTTATGGTTGGAATGATTTTTTCATCATGTACATTTTAGTTAACTCTTTTTTAAATATGAATGTTTTGTCTAGAATACACTAAATCATGGATCTAAGAGAAACTATGTGCTAGGAGAAAATATGTACCGGTGCACAACAACAACATGATGGCTTTGCTTTGGATAATATGATTAAATGAGAGAAACGACACGGTCCAATGGGCCATAGGAACGAATATCGTACCTTTGCATTAATCGCAAACTATCTAAACCAACATCTTATCTTAACTGACGTTGACGCTTTTAGCCTATGCGGCTCTGTAAAGCTTTATTGGATCGCCTAATCCGTGGAAATGCTAGTTTCCACGAATTGTATAGATTTCACGTCCTGCGGTTGTGTTAAAATTTTATTTTTTATTAATTAAAATTACTTGGGGCATTGTCGGCTACGGACAGTCGGGGGCGGGTGTACGGACCTGGACCGTGACTGTCGTCGACTGTGCATTGCCAAGTGGAACGGGGGCGGTGAGAACCGTCCCGGAACCCGGGTGTAATGAGGATACGTGGTGTGTGTTTCGTCGTGCTTACAGGCGAACTCCTCCTACCATGTTTGTTGAGCTACTGTGTGTCGGTGTACAGAACGCAGACGGTACCCTCGACGGTGGGTCCTGATAACCCCTTCCTAAACCGGGTCGAGAAGGACGTCACGCGAGCGACATTTCGGTAAGGACGCGTGCAAATTTGGTTGATAATTAGCCGCCGCTACCACCAGAGGATTTAGGTGATTTTCAGACTTTTCGAAAAAGCGAGTTAATAGATCGCGGAAGTACTCATCGGATGTCTGCAGTCACTGTGCAGGTTGACGTTGCGTTGGTATCACTCAGCACTGGTTTGCAAGATCGCGTGTGAGGACATGCATATATAGGTAAATAAAGGATTGTTGACTTGGTGCCATTGGGCCAAAATTGCGACGCGATAGTCAATATCAAATTGTTGAACTTATAATATATATAAATATGTAAAGATTATTTTTTTTATCATTTGCTGTTAATAACTTAGAATAACCCTTACTTAAAGTTACACAATAAAATAAAGACGTTTTTCCCTACAATCCATCATCCCCATTTTTGATATTATAAAATATAAAAGTATATTCAACTTATATTAATCGATATTTGGTCGATATTATAATGTCTACCTAACTAGGATGAAAAACAAGTACATTTAGACATAATGACAAGTGGATTGCAGTTGGTTATCTCTTTCTATTGTACTATTAAGTGTATTGAATAAAAGAGTGCGAATGCTCAAAAAACGTTCAATTCAATATGCGTTCTCTAGGCTCGATAATTACTCCAGCCTCCACCTCCAAGTACACGTCAATGTATTTGTCAAAATAGGAGGTCAAACGTAATCTAAAGGATTTACAGACGATTTTGTAAATTTTGTAAAAATGACAACTGTTCCACTTATTGTCAGGCTATTATCCTCCTCAGTGTCAGTTGCAAATAGAGCAGGAAAAATTGTTAGAGATGTTATGAGTAAAGGAGAACTTGGCATTGTAGAAAAGGTTTGTTTTTCCGCAAGTATAGTCTATCATTTCAGCATAAATATTACTGACAATGTAATTTAATTTGACCTATTGGTTAGACGAAGTTTGTTTAAAAATATATTTATTTTGCTTTAGGGAAAAGATGACTATCAGACCGAAGCGGATAGATCAGCGCAGCGATGTATTATTGCATCACTTTCCTCTCAATATCCTAAATTAAATATTATTGGGGAAGAAGACAGTTCGGATACTGTGGTAAAGTATTACTAAATTATATCTAATAATTATAATTTAAGAGTTTTATATTTTGGTTTTGTTTGAGGTAAATAGGGACCAACTTTGCTTAATAATGTGAAAATGTAATGGAATGAAATGAAATACTAATGCACATAATAGTAAATGTAATGTGTATTAGCTTTTCTTTTCATTTTAGAAGGCAAAAACATTACGAATAATAATAATAATATCATGGGACATCTCACACATTGCTATCTGATCCCAAAGTAAGCAGAGCCTGTACTATGGTAATCAGACTGTCAACTGATATACATACTTATTATTTCTTATATATTTTAAATATATACTTATATGGATAATTATACCAGACACAGACACAGTGCTAATAGGTATTTGAATATTGGTGTACAAATATTTAGTAATGGGTGGGAATCGAACCCCCTAACTTTGGCCTTGCAGTCAGGAGCACTAACCACTACGCCAACGGGCCAGTCAATAAGTGATAAATGAATGATTATGAAAGTGATGGCAGTTTGAAAAATAAATTAGTGAATTAATTTATCTTTTAAGGATAGTGATGAAATGAGAGTTGTATGGCTGATGGTAAGTCACACTCTTGCACATAACAGAACACCAAACTTGTTTGGCACTGTGCAGCTCTCATCACTCAGAGGTTTATGCTGGTGTCTTTTTGCTGTTTAAACCAGAACAAATTAGTGCATACTTGATACTACTTAAGGCTGACTCAGAAAGTCTTAAGAAATAGATTTATAAAACATTGGAAATTTATTGGAATATTACCATTATGTTTGTATGTTAATACATGCATCATCTGTTTGACAGGGTGAAATTCCCAGTGATTGGATTGTAATAGAATCCGATAAAGATGTTTTGAGCCTGCAATGCCCTCCAAGCCTTAAGGATGTGAAAGAAGAGGATATTGTTGTTTGGGTTGATCCCCTGGATGGTACTTCAGAGTATACTCAAGGTATTTTTAATTTTATTAATATTAAACTTAAGCAAACAAAATTAATGATTTTACTATCTACAATATTAAAGAATATTATGCAATTTCACACATAAATTATAATCTATTTTAGAAAAACTTGGATGAATTTTTCCAATTGCAAGTACTTGGTTAAACATATTTAATTTCTGATAAAAAAAAGAAAATTCATTGTAAAATGTCTTCAAGTTCTTTGAAAATCTTCTAGGTTCCCTAATGTTGAAGAGAGATCCTTGGGAAAGATGGAAAATGTACCTATCACATCCATTTATTAGTATGAAATGGTATTTAAGTTTACTGCATTCAAATTATGGTAATTGGAAAATTTGAAAAATAGTAGGTAGTAAGCTTTTATGTGTAATCATTATTACTTGATAAGGCTCATTGATAATAGTTCAGTGCTCATGGCTTTCACAATGTAATAAATATATTTTAGGTACTTAAACACAACACTTTTTTATATAAAATATTATCAATGATTTCTCATCACCATTGGGTTAACCTTAATAACATAACTCTCAACTTGTGTTTCTTTTATTAATAAATGGTTCTTGACTGCACTATGCATGTTGCATGTAAAATTAATATATACAGTACAGTAGTATACAGTATTATCAAATAATAATCATATATATTGTTACAGGCTTTCTAGAACATGTAACTGTTTTGATTGGCATATCAGTGAATGAAAAGCCAGTAGCGGGAGTCATTCACCAACCATATTATAAAACACAAATTGGTGGTGAAAAAAAAATAGGTAGGACAATATGGGGCTTGCAAGAGGCAGGAATTGGTGGATTTACACCTGCACCTCCACCAGATTCTCTAGTAATCACCACTACAAGAAGTCATTCCAATTCCCTTGTTGAGAAGGCACTTCAAGTTATGAATGCCAATCAAATATTGCGTGTTGGCGGTGCAGGTTACAAGGTGGGTTATTTCTATATAAAAATAAAATCTAAATGCTTATATTATAAATGTGAAAGTTTTGTTTGCACATTTACCCGTTTGTCAATCAGCAACCAAACGATTGGTATAATATTTAATATGTTTATAGTGATAAGAGAAGTGACATGGCATACTTTATCTTAAAATTTACAAAGAAAGACAAAAAAGTTAAAAAGTCAAATCCCTTTAAAAAAAACAATACAGAGAATTAAAAACAAATGAGCGATGTGAAAGTAGAATACTTTCTAGATTTAGCATAGATAAGGTGATGTGTGAACACTAACAAAACTACACTATAATCAGTTATGAAATTTTAGGAAAGATAGAAGAGATGTTTTGAAAGTTTATAACATTCATTGATATCAAATAATAATCTATGGTGATATTTGTAATCAGAAATGTTGGTTGTAATCTAATTTTATGACATAATACACAGAGATTATATAAGAAACAATTGTTTTTAGGTAGTTTAAACCAAATTGGGCATATATATATTTATATAGAACTTAAAAAAATGTTAACTTCCTTAGCCATTGATGATTAACATCATCTATGTTCAATTTTATTTCAGGAGTCCTGCTTCTTTTGACAGATTTTTCATGTTTTTTCTGTAAAGATTGCAGTAATAGCATTAGGGCATCAATGAATATAAAGGATTGTATTTATTTGTGGAAAAGAACACTTTCTTCTTTGTAACTATGGTTAAAAAAAATGAAAGTTTTGATTCATACATGTGTTTAGTTAGTTATAAAATTGTGTCTTTACTCTTTTCAGGTTCTACAATTATTGGAAGGAGTTGCATCAATTTATGTATTTGCGAGCAGTGGCTGTAAGAAATGGGATACTTGTGCACCAGAGGCAATATTGACTGCAGCTGGAGGAAAATTGACTGATGTACTTGGAAACTTTTATAAATATGGCGCATCAGAATCGCGACCTAACAAAACTGGAGTACTTGCAGCCGTCAACAATGACTTGCATAACTATGCCCTCAACAGAATACCACAAGAACTAAAAGATACACTGTCTAAAAATTAGAATACTTTGTTATCTTTTTATATTGTACATATTACAATTTTTTTTTAAATGGGAGATTAAAAAAAACATTAACATAATACAGATATTTTATTAACATTGCCTTTGGATATTGTTGAAATACAAAAAGCATTCACAACACTTTCCATTGTTTTATGTGGAATGTAAAACACTGATTTAGAATCACATATCGCATTATGAAATACTGTATGTTAAAAATTAATGAGGTGATTACATTGGTTGATAACCTTGTGACTAGCAATTGATCAAGTATTTAATATGATGCGCACTATAGTTTGCTTTTTATATTATTTGGTAACATGGTTTTGAGTTCACGGCGTAGTATTTTACCGGAAGCATTCTTCGGTATTTCTTCAAGGAAAATAACACCACCACGTAGATGTTTTGCTGGTGATACCTAATGAATAAAGATTTTTTTTAATTTAATTGATACATTTCATTTAAATAATTATTTACTATATATTACATGCTAAAAATACTAAGATATTTTTGGAGTTGTTAATTACAGGCAAATGGTTGTAGATTTTCAAATCCATAGAGATTTTCTTTGAGGCTTACAATTCTGTGGGAGTGTGATATTATTGATAAAATTTTATCAATTGTACTCAGAAGTTGCTATAAGAACACATTTTATTTAGTAGAAGTACACCATATATGAGATGTTAAATGCTAATTGACTTATGCATATTGTGTATTTTATAGTGTTGAAGTGTGTTCTCACCTTGTAAAAAGGAATGGAAATTATAAAAAAATTATGAAGTCTTAAGGTGACTTGTTTCGTTAATATTATATAACACATTCATTATTGATAATGTATAAGACGTGATGACGATTTCAAAACGATTCTAATTATCTGCTGTATAGAAATTTTTAGTAAAATGACAAACGCGTAACTACCTTGTTAGCAACATATTTTATGATATCAGCTTCGGTCACATTGGCGTTCGGTTGTCGGACTACAAACGCTGTCGGTAGTTCACCAGCAATCTCATCAGGTAAGCCCACCACACCACAGTCGGCCACACTGGAATGCTGCAGTAACAATGCTTCAAGTTCCGCTGGTGCTACCTTTTATAATAAATACATACAATTAATACATACAACTTGTTATTGATAGGACTCTTAATTTGAAAGGGGGAATACAATGTAGTGAATTGATTCAAGTATTAATTTTTAAATTATTTATTAAAAAAAAATTAAATGTTTAATTATATTTACTTGAAATCCTTTGTATTTTATAAGTTCTTTGAGTCTATCAACAACATAAAAGTAACCATCTTTGTCATAGTAGCCAATGTCTCCTGTTCTGATATATCCTTCAGAATCTATTAAAGCATCACTTGCTTTTTGATCCCCCATGTAACCTTTCATGCGCAAAGGTGATTTAATCCATAATTCTCCTTTCTCTTCGGTAGGTAATAATTTCCCAGTATCAATATCTATAACCTGACGAAACAATAGAATAATGACATGCCAAGAAACTTTTTAAAAATGTTATTAGTGAATAATGAGTTAAAATACTAAATACCTTTATTTTCATGCCTGGTGCAGGGGTCCCACATGAACCAATTTTATCACCACTTGTTAAATCTACACAGCAAGCCATAGTAACCTCTGTCAGGCCATAACCTTGTTTAATAAAGTCAATGCCAGTTCTAAAAATAATATTTTTGATTATCAAAGTATTTCATAATTTAAAAATAGATTAAACTAAACTCTCTTACCTTTGGGAAACCATTTTTTGTATTTCACTAGATAGAGGTGCAGCACCACACCAAATTTCATTTAATGAAGTTAAATCATATTCAGTAACAAGAGGATGTTTAGCCAGAAAAACTGCTAAGGGCGGAACAATAGTTGTCATGTTGACCTGTAATGTAAAGTAAAATTATTGATTTATTTTTTTTACAATGTTATTTTGAAGATGTATTAAAGAATACAAGCAAATCTCTTACTTACAAATTTACAGATTTTATTTTGTTTTAAATTTCTAACATCATCAAATACCTGATAATATTTTTAGCCACAAAACAAATGCCTCTCCTATGATAACATCAGTTTTTTTTTAAATAATATATAGCTTTTGCCTAATCACAAGATATTAATGAGTGTTGACTTTTGACATTATATTTAACAAAAAAAATATGAGATTTTCATATAATTTACCAACTCTGGGCCCTATTTTAAATAAATGTTATTTAAATAAATTTATTGATTCAAACTCTGTAGTTTTTGTACTACAAAATTACCTTGTAGTTTTGTATTGTTTCTAAAAATTGTTGTTCATCAAACCGAATGAGGAATACTACTTCAACATGCATACACATGACTGCCATTGTTGTAATGAATCCATATGCATGAAACCATGGTATTAGTGATAGACCCATTTTAATAATGTGCTTTCTTTTCTCTTGTGATATTGACAAGTAATACCTGAAAAATAATATAAATTGACACATTTGTAAAC
This sequence comes from Eurytides lysithous rurik, assembly GCA_018247575.1. Lineage (NCBI taxonomy): Eukaryota > Metazoa > Arthropoda > Insecta > Lepidoptera > Papilionidae > Eurytides > Eurytides lysithous. The sequence goes on from DWHO01000455.1 coordinate 10,919, forward strand.
TAGTTTTTTTTTTATTTAGTTTTTTTCATAATTATATTATTATTAACTAACCTCATATGAGCAGATAATGTGAGAAAATTGACATGAGTAAGCATTACTCCTTTAGGTAGACCAGTAGTGCCCGATGAGCACATGACAGCCACAGCATCTTCAGCTCCATTCACATCAACCAATGTGAAATTATTAATGCTTACATGATTCTTGACTAGTTCATTGAAAAATAGAGCAGGAACTACATCATAATCTCCAAATAATATGATATTTTTTACATATGGCAAGTCTTTACTACAATCATATATATTTTGTGCAATTATTGGAGATGAAAATATAAACTTTGGTTTGATTATTTGCAGGATGTGAGTCAACTCTCCTGTAAGATTATAGTGAATATGTTAGAAAATGCCTTAAAGGCAAAATTAATAAAAAAAATTCTACACATACTACAAACCTGGTGAGTATGTAACATTCAATGTTGACAATGTAGCTCCACAATAAATGATAGCATGTGATGCTATAGTAAATTCAAAGCGGTTTTCACTACTAAGGGCCACGACATCTCCCTTTTTTAAACCCAATTCTTTAAGGGCTGCAGCAAGATTAACACTTTTTTGTAATATATAGTTGTATGTTATACTTTCTCCTGTTTCTGCACTTATCTATAAAAATAAATCATTGTGTTTGAGTAACATAATAAATTTGAACATATAAGAAAATAATAATGCACTTACCAAAGCAATTTTATCTCCACCCTGTTTAAATTTGTCGTATAGAAATTGTCCGTAAGACAAGTGTGCTGGAATATTCTCTTCTTCGGGGCCGAAAACAATGTTATTTTTAATAGTTACTGACATTTTTATTTTTTGAATAAAAATGTTTTCCTTTTAATTCGATGTATTGTCACTCTCTAACCACTCTATCAATTTGTATTGAAGAAATTACAATCTTTCGAGGATTAATGAAAATTATCATTATCATTAAGACCTGTACACATTTTTTGATAAGAAATTGAATGGATTAAAAGAGGTTAAAGTTGGTTTCTGTCCTGGGCTTTATTTTGAGTATTATAAGGAATACGAAAGCATTGTAATTACTGTTATTTATTAAATTAAAACGATAATGACAATATAGTCACATCACATTTTAATGTTTAAATTTATTACTACAAAACACTGACAATTGCTGTCACTTGAGGGCCGAGTCAGAACTAGCAATTAAGTAGGTAAATGTATTAATTGGTAATTTAGGGAATAGATTTAGTTTAAATTCTAAATGTTGTGTGTTTGGGACTTCGCTAATAACGTACTGCATGATTACTATAAGTGGTAATTCCATTTTTTGTCCTTTCATAAATTCATTCAAGAAACAAGTTCAAGGATAGTGTAACATTCAAAAAGAGCGTAAGTAAAAGTTTTTTATATCCAATGATATTTGTGTAAAATTAATTAGTTATATATTTAAGTTTGAGTTTATTTATATTTAGTATTAAGTTAGGAATAGATAAGGAGTATATTTAATAAATCGCAATTATGTACCTAATAATTATATTTATATTATACTGAGCCACAGAGCATATATTCATTACTTGTTTTTTTTCGCTTGGAGCAATATTCAAGCCTGGAATTGAACGTTTCTTATGTATTCGTACTCTTTCATCAAATATACTTAGTAGTACATAGCGTAGCGCTCCACTACAATATTGGCAAAATATCGATAAATAAAAATCGAAAAAGAAACGGCGTAAAAATAAGAAAGAATGAAGAAACATGCTATAGAAAAATGCAAAGAATAACCATATACATACAGTACACGTTAAGAATAGGGAAAAACTTCTTCACTTGCATGCGTAACTTAAAAGATATTTGTTAATTTTAAATACAAAAGTTTAAAAATTTAAACAATAACTAACTTGCACCTATTTTCACACTATGGTATTATATGTATTATTTACGCCCAATACATATGTTACATATAAATTAAACTAAACTAATATCTCGTAAAGTAAAACACAGAAAATAGAAGTTAAAAAATTATGCATGGCCTTATCTTAAACAAGGTTACAACATATTATCATATTTAGCTTAATTTGGATTATGCCTGTTGGAAAAAAGGAGGAAAACTTTTAAATATGATCGGCACGGCATCAATGCAGCCCTTTTTTTCATGCCATCCAAATAACAGTTTGATTCAAAAAGCTTTGAGCAAAGCCGAATAAGTTTTTCAGGCTTCCAATTTTTTTTCTGAACACATGTCACTAATCTTTTAATTTTTCATACATCGGAAACCTACACAAATGATATCTAAAATATTTAGTTACGTATGATGGTTTCTCTGAAATACTTTGTTGTTAGCGAAACTTTGGTATTGCAAGACTTAATGATAATGACCCGTTTAGAGATTTGTTCCTCACCTGGGTATATATTGTTTGAACTACAAATAATTTTTCTGTATCTGGGTATTTGTCCATGTGAGATTTAAGTATGTAAAACACTATAACTGCAACCACAGCCTATTTCACATACATAATAGGGGCAACGTTTTAAAATTACTAATAAATTTAACTTTATTAAATTATGTTACAGCTAGTGTTTGAATAATTTGTGGTAGTCATCGTAGTTTATTACCTTTATTTAGTCGTACATCACAAAATGGCAATTAAAAACAATGTTGTGTACGGTGAACCGGTATTAGCAATTCCTGGCCACCTCTCTTTTGGTCAATACATACTTGAGAAACTGAGGGAACATAGTATTGATGAGAAGAAAAAAGCACTGGTAAGTTTAAATACACTTGTTTATGTATTGATTGGAAAAAATGTTATGATACATTTCTATACTCCGGATATCCGTTTTTCAAACATTTTCTGAGAATACTATAACGCAGTAACGGTAATAGTCTACTAAGAGCTCAGTTTTATTTTCGACATTTCAAATAATATATAATAAATATACTGGACATTACACATACTTTACTAGGATGTTTTTAATTTGTTGAAGGTTCACGGAGATCTTGACCAAATTCTAACGTATCGGCAACTCCTTCAAGGTGTTGTTAACGTCGCCAATGGATTACAAAGTCTCGGAGTAAAGCGTGGTGATATTGTGGCGCTATGTAGCGAAAATAGGCTGGAATTCATGTTGGCGGCTATCGGAATTATTTTATGTGGCGCCACCATTACAACACTCAGTCCCCAATATGCGAAGGGTATTATTTTTTTTTGATATCTCACTTTACCCAGTAGCAGTACACATTATAAAAACTTATTTTTAACGAAAACGTTTTGATTCTAATGATGTTATGTTAACAAGGTATACGACACCTTATTGCTCTAATTAGGTAATGATTTCTTTAAAAAAGTCTATGACTTTCATTATATTTTGCATTGCAAAGCAGTGTTTAGTAACAGAGAGAGTATGATGTAATATTATTGAATAATAAGTTAATAACGTAAGGACCAAATAAACGTTCAGAAATGTTGATTAATAAATATTGAAAAATGAAACTTGATTTTCAGATGAAAATAAACATATCTTAAATATTTCTAAGCCCAACCTTCTAATTGCATCCGAAGCTGTTTTCAAACAAAACTTATCAACCTACAAAGAAGAGAAGTTTATAAAAAGATTTATACAACTGAATGGAGAACCTTTAGACAATGAAATCATTCCGTTAAAAAATGTTTGCATAGAAGCGGATCCATATGACTTTGAAGCGAAAGATGTTCAGGGTGGCACGGATACCGTATATTTACTGTATTCTTCGGGTACCACTGGTCTTCCGAAAGGGGTAATGTTGACACACGTTAACATTTTATACTCTGCTATCCAATTACGGTAAGTACCTTTTTTTTAAAAGATTTGTCTTAAATGTTTTTTACTTTATATATAGGTTTTTTGGCATAGAGCACCTGATGATAAGTGATCGCCGCTGCCCATGGCACCGCATTTACAAGTTCTCTTGTAAATGCGTTGCCAGTTTTTAAGGAGCCAGGGAGAAAGAGTGAGAGGGAGGGATGGAGGTAGAGGGGGAGGGGATGAGGAAGGGAAGGAGAGGGTGCGGGAGAAATGGGATTTAAGGGGATGTACCTGTATGAAAAATTTAGGAACATGAAGATATCTATGTCTAAACCTCCTCTTTTTAGAAGCAGATCAACGGAATCGTCCCGCTTCTGTTATTTGACAGTGGTGCCGTGGTACCATGCGTACGGTTTGATAACGACAATAAATAATCTGACCATAGGCACAACTATGGTGTACTTCCCTGGGTTTTTCCCGGAAAAATATTTGAGAGCGATAGAAAAGTATAAGGTCAGTAATGCATGCTTTTTATACCTATGTATAAAAATATTAAACGAATTGTGTGTTGTGTAGAAATCACAATACTTGTGTAATAATGAGTAAATTTTGTAAAGAGGTCTTTACTGATGTCAAGTTATTCAGATGTCTTAATTTTAAACTTAGAGAGACGTTAGAGTTTTTAGTCAGTGTAGTGATGGATATAGTCCATCTGCACAAAGCAAACGGAGATATCAAGATATTTTATTTAAATATTTTACTCAAACCTTAAATCCGCCCACTATCACGTAGAGACTGCAAAGCCAGTCTTGATCTTTCTAGCCGAGGTACAGGTAGCCTATCCAGTAGTCTTCCTACCTCGTCTATCTGAGGTTTGTTCTAGAACACTCCTTTGTGTCAGAGGCGGGAGGCTACGCATTAATTAAGTAACCAACAACGAAAAAAAAACTTTGCTTTTGAACAACGTTGCAATAGCAATCAGTAATTGATTAAATAATGCTAACTTGATGGTTCTATTTAATAATTTAACGGTAACGTAGAACTTGCATATATTGACGTATATTTTAGACTAATGCATACAACAATTTAAGCAAGGTTCCCCCATCAAGCGGGGAGACCTGTTCACGACTTTGTTTTGGTAAATGATCTGACGCAGTTACGGCCACTTCGCTATCGGGAGGGAGTTCCAGATGTGTTGATGTGTGATCATACACCTACCTTTTTGGACCTTCAGTTGACTAGTCTTCCGGCCAACTATAAGGTCTTTGTTGGCACCCCTCCTGGGTCCTCAGACTATAGTTTGGTTTAGGTGTGCAGTGCCTATTACATGCCCATTGTGTTCTGCAAGTGGCCGCCGAGTTTTGCACTGCAGGTCAGAGGATTGGGATGGCACTTCTGCGTTAGACTGCTTGATTTGTTGTAATTGGGCCTGTACCACTGCGGTGGCGTCACGGGATACTAGTGTCTTCACACAAAGTGTAACTTGGCCTCCGGGTTCTTAAAAAAAGCTTTAGCGTAAGTAAAGTCAAAGTATATTAGAAGGATTGGCGAGCGATTAAATCGCCAACTTTTGGAAAGCCACACATTCCGGTCTCTCGCTAAGGCTGTCCAAGGAAATTCCCCGAAAAATCGCCGACAATCTAGCGATGTGTTTATTCAATGCCGGAAATCCGGATTGTTACGGCGGTAGAGCCACGCAGCTGTCCCCGCTGTTAAATAGGCTGGCTCGAACCGGATAGGTACCATGACTTCACGGAAAATCGGCGTAAATTGGAAGAGTTTTTACTTCCGCGTTTCATACGGTGAGTGAAGTGGCCGATGGCCCATCCCCCTACCTCCCCTTCCGCCCATTTTCCTTCCCTTCCATACCCCTGCTTCTAACACCTCCCTTTTTCCCTTTCCCAAAGCTCTTTTTCTCCTCCTCCCCCCCTCTTCAACCCCCCCACCCTTAATGGCTGGCAACGCATTTGCAAGTTTTGCAATGTTGTAAATTTCCATGGGCGGCGGTGATCGCTTACCATCAGGTGAGCCGCTTGCTCTTATGTCAGACTACTCCATAAAAAAACCCAATTCCGGCTAGTTCTGTACGCATTACATTATTCTCTCGACATCCACAAGTTGAGTGGGTCTGACGGTATCTCCTCAATTGTGTTCAGGACGTACGTTCCTACGTCCTTGCCTTTGGAAATTATGGAGTCCATTATTAACCGCATGCTCCATGGGTACCTTGAGGAGCATTAGCTGATGAGTGAGCTGATGATTTTCTTGCCGGTAAAATTTAGTCCAATTTAACCCCAAAAAGTCACAAGTTGCGCGTTCGTCGCTAAAAAGAAACCCTTTGTCGTGTCTTTTCCCCTTATGGCTTTAACCGCGATTAGAATCTTTGGCGGCGACATATCGAGTGACGTTCCGTTTCACGGTTACTTGAAAGAAAAAGTCAAGTTGACTTTAAAGCTCGGTGTCACCATCACAGAGCCAAACGGTATTTCCGATCGGCCTTCGAACTTCAACTTCATAAGCCGCAAGTGCGGGCGCACATGGAATACTGCTCTCAACTTTGGGCTGAGGCACCACAATACCAGTTCCTTCCATTTGACCACAGAACAACGTAGCAGCTTCCGCTTCTGCTAAATGGGCCGGCTTGTACCAGGGAACCGAAAATCGGTGTAAGATGGAAGCTTTTGTGCTTCGGTGCGTTTCGTCCTTTGAGTGAGGTGGCCTACCCGGTGGTAATCCACCACTGTGCGCTTCTGTCGCACTACCAACTTATGGAATCGGTTGCCGCCAGTGGTATTTTCGGACCGATACGACATTGGGACTTAGAAAAACAGAGTATATTTCGGTAACGTATTTGTATGTCCTTTGATGTTGCAGATCTCCATGAATGACGGTGTTCGCTTACCATCAGGTGCGCCGTTGCTCGTTTGTCCTAATCTATATATATAAAAAAAGAAGTCCTGCGCACGATTGCTTGCTTAGGGTTGTCTTGAAAAGTTAATCATGTTATTAAAGGTTCCAACTTCAATTTGCTGCCTTGAACGCGTATATCCAGATTAAGGGAACAGGCGAAGTTTGCTGTACATTAATATAAAAAAGATCTAGTGTTTAGAATTAATTCGGAAATTTATGCTTGTAAAGCGGTTTTACGTATTTTGATATAAAATTTAGTGGGTTCATATATCCTTGCTTTAACAAAATGAATTTTTTTTCGCTAGTCCGCTTCATGCTATTCGCGATCTTCAAGTGCCCTTTGATAGGGTTAGTAGTTCATAGACTTATGGATGTATGGTCAACTGTTTTTATAAAAAGAATCTACTGGGCATAGAGATGCAACTTAGTTTTTCTCTGACCACTGAGTGCAACGCTGACTCAAAGTCGACTCTAAAGTTAACTGTTAACAAAACATTAAACGGCACTGTGTTGTTACAGAAAAGAGAGTCGCTTATCATCCGAGCGCTGAAAGGCTCATCTTGTAATTTAATTACAGAAAAAAAAATAGTTTTCAAGAAAGCTGCAAATGATAACTGTGTTCTGTTGTTTGCCGCGCAGGTCGACGTTTTGTTTACGGTGCCGCCTATCGTGTTATTTTTAATGAAGTCACCCCTAGTCGATAATTACGACATGTCCTCCGTCAGTCTAGTGTGGTGTGCTGCAGCGCCGCTCTCAGCCGACACCATAGGAGGTCTGATGAAACGGTAATGTCGATTGTATTGTACCTTCTTTGAATAGAAATAAAATTAGATGACCCGTGGTGTTCGATTCCCACCCGGGGGAAATGTTTGTATGAACTACAGATAATGTATTTCGGATCTGGGCATTAGTCCGTGTGAAATATATGTATGTATACGCTCTTATAATTCATAAGATAAGCTATGATAATAAACGCTGTCCTTGTTTTACAAGGACAGCCTTTATTTTAAAATCAAATCAAATAACAGTAGAACGGGTACACAAGTACTTATGATAGTTCAGTGTCCGGGCGCTGGTAATTCAATATACTTGGGCACCCTAAGTTTAGATACCGTTATCGACACCGATGAAATCGTTAATTAGCAGAATTAACAGGTGCTCAAAGGTGAAGAAATCGTAAGGAAGCTTGCATACTTTTGCGATATCAGTTCATTGGCATTGGAGCGACGTGACAAAATATATCATCATGCTGCAAATTTTCCAGAAACTACAATTTTTCTGCAATATAATTTAACGTGAGAACTATTTTGTTCCGGTTTAAATGACAATGTTAAGTCGAGTAATTAATTGCTGTTACTGTGTATTTCACGAATTCGGAAACCACTTTTGTATTGTTGAAAATTTCTGGCACTTTGATGTTATGGGCAGGCGTGATGTCATCAGATGCATAACTTATTCGTCTCCTAATCTTGTAAAATAAAACAAACACACAAAATATACTATTTTATTGTACTGGATTTTTTACGGTAGTAGAGCTACCCAGCTGTTGAATAGGCCGGCTCGAACGGATAAGTACCACGATCTCACAGAAAATCGTTGTAAAGTGGAGGTGTTTTTGTTTCCGAGTTTCATCCGGTGAGTGAGGTGGCCGGTGGCCCATCCCCCTCCATCCCCTCCCTATCCCTTCCACGATCCTCCAACCCCTTACGCTCCCTTTCTTTATCCCTTCCTCTCACTTGTCCTCCCTCCCTCTTTTAAAAATCCCCCGCCTTTAAGGCTGGCAACGCATTTGCAGGTTTTGCAATGTTGCAAATATCCGTAGACGGCGGTAATCATTTATCATCAAGTGAGCCGCTTGCTCGTTTGTTAGACTAATGTATAAAAAAATATGGCGTGTGAAAATATCATATATTTAATTTATGAAGTCTCTTTCTCACTTTATCCCCTAAAAATAAAAAATGGAGATTTCTTTTCACCCAGCTTACCCAATTGCGAAGGGGTGTTACAAGCATACGGTATGACGGAGACCTCGACTGCGGTGACGAAGGACCTGGAGGACAACACCTCGAAACACAAGCCAGGAAGTGGAGGACCACCATTGCCCGGCATAAGCTTGAAGGTAAAAATATTATGTATATTCATTCTGGGAGGAGTCAGTGTTGTTCATATAATCTTTTTTATCTATGTTAGAGGTCAGTAAGCAGCGGCTCGTAAATCACTACGGTGCGGCCCTTATACCCGATATGGGTATCTGGGTATCGTAAAAGCGTTAATTAGATGAAATGTGGTCCGCGCCAATATCCTTGTAACATTTGTGATCCGCACAAATATTCTCATAACATTTGTGGCCCGTATATAAGAAAAGATTTCCTTACAAATCCAAATAGTAAAATATCCATAAGACAGAAACTGTTCCTGTATAAGGATTGCGTGCGGTCTATTATGTCTTACTCTTGTACATCTTTCGCAGCTACTTCGTCTTTATACCTAGTCTAGCCATAAGTTCTGTTACAAAGAAAATATCCGATAATTTCTAAAAAAATAATTTTATTTTAAAGTTTTATATGTGATTATGTAGAGTGAAAAAGATATGTTAACGTACTAAACTAGTTATTCAA
>DWHO01000456.1:0-20237 GCA_018247575.1 Eurytides lysithous rurik
GCCCCACTCCATTTTCAAAACAAATAATTTCTAAACAAAAAACATACAATAATGGCGGGAAAGAAGTCTATTTTTTTTATCGTAGAAGCTTATGTTCGAAATTCAAATTAATATTTTTTTTTAAATATATGTAAACAGGAAAACTGTACGACGAGGAAAGTTTTCCCGGAGGTTGCCATTTTACGTATTATATACATATTCGAAATGCAATTTATGTATGGTTGACAAACAATTCTAAATTCAATAATTTTTATTTTAAAAATATGCAATTTTAAATTTGTTTATTGGGTTGTTTTGTTTACATCCGATTTTAATATTTTTCGTATGTAGTTGTTACAGATAAAAAAAATACGAATAATTGTGGAATACGAGCTCCATCGTGACAGCAATGCAGCGCAAATGGCTCCCAACATAAGCGAAGTTACCATACACTTTCGTTATTTTTGGGAGCCGTTTATTTTGAAGCTTTTTATTTTGAAATTTTAATCTGAAAAATGAACCCGTTTAAACAATGTACTTTCATATAAGAGGTAGTCAATAAAAAATTATAGTTCGTGTCTCTTGTATTTACCAGCACAACACGATGCAAACAGTGTTGTGCTTCTCTATATTCACTATGTTTTAATCCAATGTTGTTTATAGGAAACAAAAAGCATTATCTGTTCTTTTATTTGAACGAATTTGGCGAATATCTACGATTTCGAGAAGCCTATGGTGGACTTGTTTCAACACAAGGTGTAAACAAAAGTTTCTGCGTTCAAAACTGACGACGGGGAAACTTCCGTCTTTGTATTGCCTAACTTAATATTTCTTGAAAAATGGAATAAATTCAAAAGACAAAGAAGATAAGTATCTGATGACCGGAAAATGTAACAATAACGATTCCAGCGGAAGTAATATTTGCATCCTATGCGTTGCATCATTCTGCGAATCAAAATTCGTAGGGCAAGAAGTAGAATCTATAACGGATTAGAGAGGAATGGAACGGTCAGGAATTTTTTTACGACAAAACTCCACCATATGGCAAAGCCGATTGCCACACATTGGAAGCACTGAACTGGTTTTCGCCGGGTCTTCAGTCAAGGGTCCGATCAAGTAATACTACATACACACATATAAAGATCATGTACTATACGTAGTACGGTAAACCACACCGCGTACACTCGGTACATCCGTGTTCCGGGTCACTACCGCCAGCTACCGATTAATTGTAAACAATCGGGAGTCATCGCGTCCCTTAGCCGACAATCCCCTTAATTTTGTCGCCTCATGCCTGTCTTCATGCGTGGTCCTGCGGTAATAGCGTACATACGACTTGAAAATTATCAATTCCACGGCTTTGTTATCCTGATGAAGATTTACAGATTAAAAGCACAAATATTTTTTGCTTTTAATCTGTGATGATGTAATGATTTCATTATACATAACATAAAACTCAAGTAAGAAGTAATAGCCCATGCAGCTTTTACACTAATGTTCTTTCAGGCTCTGGCCGATTACCACTTGTGAATGGTAACCCATTTGCTGAGCAACCCGGATTTATATGAAGCTATAAAAGAATGACTCGATATGAGAGATATCAGAATGCATTATTATCAAATTTAGAATATTTTCATTAATCATTAAATCAACTCGGCTAGATTTTATTTGCTTTTATCTATTTTTTTTTGTTTTTGGTCACCTTTACACTAAGCTCTCAAGCTGACCTAAAACCAGGATAACTTGACTTCAGGAAACGGATCAAACTGAAAATTTGAAAGAAAAAAACAAATTTAATTTAACATAAAAGTTTATTCACATCGACACTGGAATGTTTTAATTTAAGTAAAAACAGATTTTGCAAACGACTATTAATGATATTCAGTTGGAAAAATGCTGGTGCTGAAATTAATTCTTTCACTTTTAAACTTTGTACGACAGCTTTTTTCTGTATGTAACGTAATGCTGTCTCCAAGATTTTTTTTTTACAGAGCAATCTAAGCATGGTAAACCTACAAATAAAAAGAGTAACTTATCCACCTAAATCGGTCAATTGATTTGTAATAACTAGAGCCTGCTCATTTTACAATCAACATTTTAATAACTCCCCTTCTGAGTGTTAAAATGTGAAAACAAATAAAAAGGTTTTTTTACATCAAATTTAATTACTTCCTTGAATATTACCACAAAAAAGAACCGCTGAACTAAGTATATATATCATTTAACACAAAGTCTTAAATCTCTTAAGCCATTTAAACGTAATATCACAGAATTTTCACATAAAGAGATAAAAGAGAACTAAGATAGTCGAGAAAAAAAGTGATGCGGGAAAATATTAGTAAAACTAACTTAACGATAAGTATAAACAGAAATGTAATGCCTAAATCAAGTTATATTGTTTACGCAAGGTAAAGCATATAACTCAGCTATCACAAAACGTGATTAGGAAAGGATGTCACCCATCAAAACATTGCCTAAATTTCGGTTAGAACTTCCGTTTTGAATATATCATATGAGTGACGTGACTTAGAGATTTCAATTTAAAATGAAATGACTTATGCCAGATTTTAATTGGCTATTTTACTTATCTTGCATTTTGGTATAGACGATAGGCGTTCCTTTTGTGCCCATAAAATAAGCTCACAATAATCATTAAATTCAAAATACCTTACCCTTATGTGTTTAACTTAGATAATACAGTTTACGAATGTTAAAAGGACAAACTTACTTATTATTTCACATAATCTACGGCGCCTTCTGTTTCATTCCTTTTTATTATGTATTGCCATACATATGTACATTTCCAATTTGAAATTGAGTCATATCTCTCATAGCTCTCTTACCCGCAATATTCTCAACTGTATAACGACTTAATAACTAATACTATTACTATAATTTCTATACACTATTTAAAATTTTAATAAGAAAGAAGCAGTCGTGCACAAATATCACATTTCTGATCTCAATATCTAAACGCTTGCATTGATATGGGTGATTTAGTTGTTAGCAAGACAATCGTACTGAGAGATTTTAAATTCTTTAGCCAAATAAAAACATTCACTACACCGAATAAACTTGAATGAACATTCAAGGAATTCTATTTGGATACATATTGGAACCCAAACAAATATTGTTAAGACTTATACATTTTATGGTGTAGCATTACTAAGATGGGGGCCATTATTACTTCTTAATTATTCTAATTCTATAACATTTTGGTCTTCAATAGTACTGGCTTCATCAACATCCATTGAAGTTACCACGTTACTGTCTCTATCTGTTTCATTTTCAACACGAGAATCATTACTATTGTTTTTATCGGAAGCAGACATTTGGCACCGGTTCTTAAAATCTTCTGTTTCTGTAGGAGCTGATTTAACAGCTCCAGTTTCTTGTTCTGAAACGACGTCATCAGTTGCATTGCCAGCTCTTAGTACTTTTTCTAATTCACTCGTAAATAAATCAGATGAATCCGTTAATGTTGGTACACTAATATACTTTTTTTTCTGGGAGTCCACATTCTTCTTGCTCAAAGTCTTTTTTCCGTCGATATCCACTAACGTGGAAGCAATTGTCTTAACTTCTCGCTGCATATCATGCCTCGGTAAGTCTTCATCATAAACTATTTTTTTTATTACCGTCATTTCTCCTATTTCAATACATTCGGTTATTGAAGTATTCTGCATTTTATGACTAGCATTCGTCTTACTAGTAATAGAGGTTTGTAATTCTAAATTGTTTTTATGTATCAAGCCTTGCTTGGTTAATACCTAAAACGAAATTTTTAAAATTAAATTTACAACATCGGTTATTCGATTAAAATATCATTACGAATAAAAATCTGTTATTCTCTTAAAATACAGTCTCTATATACCTATAATTTCGATAGCGCTACATTAAAATCTTTTCAGGTACAAAAAACAGATTAATTGAAGATCGAGTTATTTTTATTATAAAAACATAAAGGTTTTTCGGGTCAAAATAGCAATTTTTCATTTCTAAATAACAATTAAAAAACGGACAAAAATAAGATTCTTTGCACTTTTAGACTCCTCTTTGTATTTTTTTAGACACCCCTTAAATTTTTGTTTCAGTAATAATAAATGAAGGTTAGGTTCCTTTATTAAGTAAATACTTATATATAATTGATTTGCCTTTTGCAACATATCAAACTTTTAATAATTAACAAAATTGTTTTTTTTATTTTATTTAAAAAATAATATTTTATAAGTATAACTAGTAACAAAAGTAATTATCACCCAAATTAGAATATTTGGGTTTTTATTTATTTTTATCATTCATTATTTTATTTCTGTTTTTTATTATTGTTATTTTGCAATGAAAAACTTGTGATTAGAAATGAAAAATTATTAATTTAAAATGAAGAAATGTTAATTTGAAATGAAAAGTAGCTATTTTGACCTGAGAAACCTATATATTTGTATAATAAAAAGACAAATTAATATCCATTGTTGTATCAAAAAACAGAATATTATACACCTAAGGCTGCACATTTTAAAATTTTATTTAAATTATTAATCATATACTATTTTTTTTTTATTAAGATCCACTACAATACATTAGTAACGACATTCTGATTATTGTTGATATTCGATTGTGAAATTTTTGCGAACATTGCAACTAGGATAATGTCAACAATAAATTGACGTTTTTTATTGGTAAAAGACAAATTCTATCAAGACGAGGTAACATCAGAAAACAAATTAATATCCTCCGCATGACAGATACATTGAGACGATTTTCTTAAGAATTTGTTTTAAACACCAAACATTATTGAAGTATTTAGAGTACAAGATTTTAAATTACCGCCACTATCGGAACAGAAATTTTATCGTAGAAACTAGACTGGGCCGAGGTCAGCAAATTTTAATGACCGTCGCAAAGTATAATAAGATGTGTAATTATCTTCCTAATCGTTTATTACTAGAAATAATGAAACCAAAGGGTGACAGGATTGTTCTATAAGATTCCATCTATGTGATAAGGAAAATTTATCAGCTAATTATGTCAAGGCATTTTGTCTCCTTGTTGTTTCAGCTTTTAATATTTATTTAATAGTAGTTTATTAAGTTTTCATCACATAAAACGTAAACACCAATACTCACAAAATCGGAGCTCAAATCCTCTGGACGTAATTTAAATTTTATATCTAGCTCCTCTTCTTTTTCTATGACTCGCCATTTTATTACTACATCTTTGGGCACATACACTTTTCTATAGAATACTCTGCAAAAAAGTGTAATAATAAAAAAAAACACTCAGATGGTTAAATGAATAAAAATAAGAACTATAGTAAATAGAGTGATGAGACAGGCAAGTCATGTGTCACCCAGATATTCAATCGTATAGCACTGCTTACACATTACGGTAGAATAACTAGCAATGCAACTGGTACCAGCCTAAGCGGACTCTGCAAGAGTCAAAACTTACGTTTTTATTTATATGTAACGATCTCAAACTGTACTTACTGGTTTATTTTCTCAAATGCTTCTTCTGCTTCATAATAATCAGTGTAAGTAAAACCTGGGAATTCAAAACTCAATTTATTCTCATCGTTTTTCCGTGCCGGAATCCATCCTATGTTTTTAATGTTCACGCATACTATCCATACGTTTTCCCCCAAACTGCCACTAGACACGTCATTACAGTCATCTTCATCGTCCGATATAACATACACATCAGAAACTGGTGCAGTACAAACAATTGAGGAATCGAGAAATTCTTCGATATTCAATCTGGGTGCATTATGAGACACAACTTTATCTGAGTCAATATTCTTATTTTCGAAAGGTTGCATTATGCGGAAGTAATTGTTTGCTAGTCTTTTATTAATTTCTTCTGGTTTCAGAACAAACATACCGCCTTGAGATTTCCTTTTAGTAGATCTTGCTTCAGTACTGCTACTATTGTTACACAGCGAAGCAATATTAGTTATTTTAATTTGTGGCGCAATTTCAGCTACAGGTTTATTAAAAAGAGGTTTATTTTTTATTTGAAAACTTTCAAGCTGTGATGTTTCCATTGTTTTAAAAGTGACTTTATTCGACGAACAGGAACCTAAATTACCTATATCACCGCGTTTTGGTAAATTATTATTTTGCTGTAAACATTTTCTTAACGACAATTGTGTTATAAGACCTTGTGCTGCAAGATGATAAAATCCGTCTGTTTTGCGTATTTTTATCGGTTTAAGTGTCTTGATCGCTCTATCTTTAGTATCCGAATTTTTCTCAGGACTTTTACTATCATCGCTAAGATCAGTGTTTTCTGATGATGATAATATTTCCCTGCTTTTGTTTAATTCTGAGTCAATATCACTATCAAGAATCACGACACTATCACAATCATTTTTAAATGAAGGCATAAACGATAATGGGTTGTCTATTACTCTCGAGTTCTCATTTTTATAAACATTTATCCATAAACCAGTTGTTTTCTTACCGTCCAAGACTTCTATGGAATTTTTTAAAGTCTCTATACCTAAAGGTTCGTCTTTGTCGTATGGACCAATAAATGCACAAAGTTCATTTATATCTGGTGTCGCATATATACCAAATTGAGGATGATTAATACCATCGTTACATCTCTGCGAAGAGAGTCTAACAGTTTTTCCAACCCTTCGTGCAACGTTTATCGCCTTTACTATGCTATCGTGCTTTACAAAGAAACCTCTCTTATAAAATTGGATTTCATCAAAATCTTTTTCTATTTTCATAACAAACCATTTCGATAATTGTTTAAATTCGTTTTCTTTTAGGTCAACGCTAGCGTTTATATCTAAACTCTCACATTTTTTGTCATTATATTTCGAATCTTTAGAACTTTCATCCCTTTGAAATGAAGTCGATTGGGTATTTTCGGAGGGGTTTGTTTTATTTTCATTGACCTTTGTAACTGACCCAATTAACTCCCAACAGTAAGATAATCCGTACAATATGCAGAAATTATCTTTTAAATGTTTTGCGTTAGTTCTAAAATTGCTAACCATTATTGGATAATTGCTGATGTCGGATGTCGGTATATGAGCCACGTTAATGCATCGATCAAAAAATGAATGTCGTGTATCTACAGCCATAAAAATACGAAAAGGTTTTTGTATTGAAATTAAAAACAAATTTTTTTGTTCTCGATATCTACTTAATATAAAGTTCCACGGATAAAGCGCCACTTTTCCCGGGCTTGGAGGACTCATTGATGTTTTACAATCGCCCTTTTCAATTTTTTCCTTAAAACGCTTATAACTCGTTTCCAACCACTCTACCAACTTCGTTTTACTTGGTAAGCGTTTCACTTCCTCTGTATTACTTTCAGAATCCATACTTTCCATAAGTTTTTGTTGTTCATGACATAAATTATTTAACAACTCATCTAATCTTAAGGGTACATTAGCCACATCCACAATATTATCTTTGGTTTTTATTTCATCGGGTTGTTCATTTTCTTCCTTTCGACTTATTAAACTCATCATTTTAGCGTGTAGCTTTTTATCATTTTTTTCCATCTGGAAAATCTTTTCATTTGTTGAACGATAGTATCCGTCGCTATATTTTCTGCCTTCAAACGGTAAAACCCTTGCACAAACGTAGTCTGGCGATTCAATTATACTATCAATAATAATAGCACAATTATCACTTTTAGGGATTTCTTTTTTTTCAGGTACTATATTTTCAAGCTCTTCAAGCGATATTTTAGGAATAGGTAAAACATCTTTATATGCATTACTTGGGACTTTTTGGACGTCAGGTAAATCATAAATAACACTTTGTGTAAAGGTACCCTTACAAAAACATTTATAAAGATTATGGACCATACACCATGGCTCGACATTTTCAATTTTTAATTTAGTGATCATGACAACTGGAAACTTTTGGTTTTTAATCTCTGTACGTAGCGGCATACTACTGTAAAAATCAGCATATTTCTTTGAAGTTTTCCAATTTCGTCTTCTCGATTTTAGTAAGATACTTTTTTCATCGGTTACTATTACAGTCTGATGAAATTTTTGCTCCTCTTTTGCTAGCTCATTATTTATCTTTTTATCCAAGTAGTATAGTCCAGGTATAAATTCAGAACAATTGCCTTCTAAAGAATCAGTCATTTTAAATTTCGAAAAATCGCAATTACAGCCAAACATACAATCTATACGACCACAATGATCTTTGAGATGATATTCACATTCTAGGGAATCGCATACACAGCCTAAAGTACAAGATAACTGTCGGCAGGGTTCAGCATTACTTCTTTTATGATTTTCCGATATTCTTATAATTGTCACGTCTAATCTGTCTAATTCACCATATTTCCTCTTTTTTTCTTTATCTTTTATTTGTGTACTAGAAACATTGGAACAGCTTTTATTATTCGAAAATTCTCTAGGTTCATCTTCTCCAGAATATAAAAAATCTTGGTTTAAACTGATTTCAACTGTGTCTAACATCTTATTGACTATATCTTTTACTTCACATGTCAATAGATCGTCACTGATTGTTAAACTTGACACATCTGAAGGATTACATACAAAATCATTAGTATCTTGCACTTTATCAAGATTATTTCGCATGAGAACTCGTTTCTGATCACATTTGTAATTAAGGTTAAATATGACTGAATTATCTGTGTCTATATTAACTCCTTCCTGTGTTACTTTGCCTAAAACTGAACCAGCAAATTCCGCCCATTCCTTGGAAATTGTACCATCCTTTGCTCGCATATTTTGTAAAAATGCTCTTATAGTTGGTTCTAATGTTGTTCCATAGGACGGTTGAATATGTAGTCCAATTTTAGGTAAATTAACCAAGTTTATTGCACCGACATTATATTTCTGATAAGAGTAATCTAAATCCTTCTTTTTTTGCAATGGACCAGGTTTAAATCGTATGTTTAAAGAGTCGCGTAACAATGCTCTTTTTCTTGTTTTAATTTTTCTTTTAGTTAATAATGTTTTTTTAGAAGATAGCTGCTCCTTATTCACGTCATAGTTGCATATAAACTTACTATTCCCACCTTTACTTCCATTAATCTGTATACGTTTCCCTTTCCATAAAACAAATTGAGAAGAATGATTGTGGCCTTCAGGATTCAAGTTCATTAACATTTGCCACGAAGCTCTGGATAACGGTTTGTTAGATTTCAACAACTTTAAAGCAGTATTTTTAGTACTTTCATCTTTAGAATATCCATTTCTTATTTTTTTTAACAAATATTTTTGTTGTCTGTCTAGCTCACACGGCAGTGTTTCGAAAATGTCTTTTTCATAAAGATTGCGTACATCTCTAACAGTTTTAACTGTAAGGTTACTTCTTCTCTTTGGCACATAATATTTGTCACATCTTGGTTTGAAGTCAAATTCCTCTTGTACTTCATTTTTTACTGTTACTGGCTGTATTACGTCTTTTTTAACAATGTCGGAGAAATTGTTGTGTAACGTGTAAGATTTTCTGGTAATATTAGAAACAAATACTTTGTTGTTATCATCATCCATTTCACCCAAATCTGGAATAAAATATAATAAAAAGAAGTACTTCAACAGTTTCCTATTATTATTTGAAAATTTGCAAATATTAATTTTACCCATAGAAAAATCAATAATGGCGATGTAAAAAACATAATTTCTAAATAAGGTTGCAAGCGCGCATTTAACAATTTGATTTTTAAGGCGTTAATTTAATTCATTCGGTTTATATTTCATAAAATCGTAATACGTAGCAAATTTCATTATTTAAAAAAGAATTATAAAATACTATTTTGGATTTTTAAAAAGTTATGACGGAAAAGAATGTAACAATAAACGCTTCTTTTTAATGTCTATGCACTTCGATACTGACACTTGTCAGGAAGACCAAAGTAATAATTACAAAATATATGTATCACACTGCCATAAACTAAATTTCAACATTACATTTTAACACGGACCCATTTAAACCACAGATAATGAAAACCTAAATTAAAATTTTAAACTGTCATACGGGTGAACCATCTATTTAACGTCTAATTTTAAAGTACACGAGTTCTAACGACTAATCAAAATGGACGACAAAATAACTTACGTTATTAATCGTGTTTGACCACGCTTCCGAACTTAAATAAAACTACGGTTTTATATTTTCTCTTAAATGTTATCATTACTAAAATACATTGTTATTAAATTTGTTTTGATTTTCATAAATTGTTAATATTCAATTAAATACATTTCTAATTTAACACAAAATATCTATAGTATCAAATCAATGACAGAAATACTAAAAAGTTGCCATAAACCATATTTTACGAATACCATAAACTAAACAACACAGAGCAAACAACATGTGTCTCGTATTCTATAGTTGGATTTTTTCGCTTGATAATAAATATAATAATAAACACTGTGTTTACTATTGACATTTTTGTATTCATTTTTAAGTCTATTGAGTTAACAATTAATACTCTTTTTAGTAACATTGAAATATCGTTATACACTAAAATTACTTCACACTATTTTAACGGTCGAAACTACTTTTCATCGTTTTCATTTTCATACTTTTCATTTTTGTTTACGTACCTGAAGTTTTATTTATTACATTAAATTTAAAAAGATGTATCCATATGTATACATTTTACATTAATCACATGGCTCACTCAAAATGGCGGATATGAAGGATAGTACGCGAAAATATTACATCTCAATAAATCACATCGAACACTGTAAATTAGTAATACTTCTTTAAAAAATGCGTGAGTTATTGAATATTTATAAGAAAAACGAGAAGCATTTTGCTCAAAAAGTATATAAAAATGATACGCACTCGTTGAATAGCGACGTTTAAAGTTAAAGCACAGATTATTTAAGACTTTTTATTTGCACAGATACATCATATACATTTTGTTAACTTATTTATGGTGACATTAAATAGAATTACGTACTTTTGCAACTAGTTTAATGTTTTTAACATAATTTTTTGTATTATCAAAGGCAAAAAATACATAAACGAATTGTAAATATATTGATAATAAAAGTTATATATTTGTCCTTGTGATTAGTGTATGTACAATGATACTGATTTATACAGTTCAGTTTATTATTTAAGCTTATGAATAGGTATTTGAAGCATTATTTTAGGTGGTCATTTAACTGTTTACTATAGTTGTTAAAGAGCCATTGGTCATCGATTGCCACGTTGAACTTATTTAGACACGTTTTATTCTGAGATTTGTACGGTTATGTTTTGTGAAATGGTTTAGTTTAGCATATAGTAAGGATTTATTGTACATCCCTTTTTATCTCTTATAAATTATCTAATTTTTACTATAATTTTAGACAGACATGTTAGCATTCCTAGATAGCTCTTTTATTCACAAAACATTTTATTAGTCAGCGTATGGTGTTTATTTAAAATAATTAACCATTTTAAATTACGCGTCAAGAAAGAGCCCGCTGAATAAACAGGTTCTATATAAGTCTACCGCGCCACCATGTGCAGTGCTATTATCGTACGGCAATTTGCCGTAATATACAGCAATTCATTAATTTATCAAATATTTTTTTTATTTACAGCAGGTCTAATTGTATCAGCGTAACTGGTAGCTATATAGTAATGGTAGCTTTATGGGATACGGTCTAGGGTGTGAGCTAGCAAATTTGACGTCTTGGACTTATTTATTATGAGAGATCATTTGAGATGATATAATCATCTGAGAAGGTACAGCTGCCAAGGTGAACATTAAATATCGTACATAAGAAGCTTATAAGGAAAACGGAAAGTATTTTTAAAAATTTGTTAACTTTACAATCACCGTTTGTTTTTAAAGAATGTTGTTTTGAAGGACCGTTGTGTTTACCGCATTGCGAGACGCAATGTATTTCGAACATACATTTTTGTTAAGCCGCACACGCGGTCCGAAATTTTCCCACACAGTTGTGTTTCAGCAGTGAAAGCGTTAAGTAAAAAATATTTTTTTTCAAGACCCATTTGCTAGTTATGTATTATGTTCGACTCGTATCACTAAATGTATACAAAGGACACTAATATACAAGTTCCTAATAGCAAAACCAAATCTGTGGCTCAAAATTTAATTGTATAGTAATCCTTATTATACTTATTTTTATAAAAACATTTTGGAAACATATATATGAAACAGTTCGATATCACTACTGTAGGGGGTATCCAATAAAATTAATACTGTTGTACATTTTTGAATAAAATTAATATATGGATTTGAGTGTCTTTCAAAGAACATGAACACAATTATTTGAAATCGCGAATATAAAACAAAATTAAAAAGCAATAAATACCTAATCTCGTAAATTAATTTTGCATTGAAAGGAAAAATGCATATTACATATATATATTTATACAAATTACCAAATTGACTATGTGTCAAATTGGTAGACTTTCGTAAAAGACGAAGTGTGCACATTTTATTCAATATTTTCAGGTTATTTAGCAGTTAACTTCTATGTAGCAAAAAGGCAAGAGTAGTTCATTAATTCCATTGCTGAAAAATTGTGGGAAAGAAATAAATCAAATCTTTGAATGTGGTTTGCACTGTCTCATCGGAATTGAATATTTTTTCTTTCAAAAAATGTCCAAATTCCGAAATAAATTGGTAATCTATTGGAGAAAGCTCCGATAGTACATCCGCGGGTGTCATAAACATTCTGGTTGGAGCACCTTTAATTTGATGACGTAATTGTGACAACGGAGTAATGTAACGCATCACTCAATGCGTATTTGTTGGTGTGCTTCACTTATTTCTTACAGTACTCACTTCTAAAGCTTTTTTTGCTTTTCCCATTTCTTTCAAGTGAATTGAAATTGTTTTATTACTCAAACCGAATCCTGTCGTGAACTCTGACGCGGTTAGCGTTGGTTTCTTCTTCCGATTCACATAATCCGATCTTCAATTCTTTATATTAACTAGTTTCTTCGGACATCCACGAGGTTTGTGTTGAAATTTCTAGAGTATGTTAAAATTTCTAGAACGAAAAGTAGGGACCAAAAAACATACCGTATGTACTTTCTTTTACAGTTGCTTCCCCATACACATCATTAATCCTTTAGGGTATTTCTGCAGTGGCAGTGCCGTGATGGTGTGAAAACAAGTGAGTTATTGTTTGAAATTAAAGTGGCCAGTTCGATAAAACGCTACTTTTATATACATGCCCATAATCGGTAGTTACTACTACTTATCTCGATCCTAGAAATTTGATGATCGTTTAAATTTAAAGATAGACAAAAATAAAAAAGATAGATAAAAAATAAGAGTATGCTCTGCACCAAGCGCTATATTGTATTCCTGACATTCCCAAATATTCAGAATTAGTCAGTATTATCAGTATTCCCATCAATTATCATTTTTATAAGATACAAGTAATCATTTATATAGACCGTTGTTACTTAGCCAATGCTTACCACATAAGATTATACCAACACAACATCATAATTTGTAATAATAAATTGGCATCAAATAATATAAAAAAAACTGAACAAGCAAATAGTTAACTATTCAATATACTCCTGGTAAAAATATACCATGCCGCGGCTGGCTTCTTGGTTAAGGAGTATACTAAGTCCACTGCGAAGACTCATGGACTCATCATGTTTTATTGTAGCGTGTATCCATAACAATATCATAAATGCGAAATGAACACATCATTGGTTTATCACTTTTCCACACAGCATCGATACAAGAAATCTACTTTTTTACATAGCCATTTTAGAGCCGAGTTTGAATTAGGTCACTCATTTTATAGGAAAAGACCCAAGATTAGAAAAAGTAATGCCCTTTAAAAAATATATATAAAGTGCACAGATTACGCTGTGATTTCACCTCGAATGCTATTGGGTTCAAGCAGAAGGGGACATAAATTGTTATGGCCTACACTCTACTACTACTAACAGTTATGCTGTGATGTCTCAGCAGGGCTTATTCTAGTATAAAAGTTTTCCGATAGGCTGATTCAGTGTAGCTCGTAATGATGGAAATGAAGCCTATGTGAAATCTTAACGTGGACATTTTCCTGCTAAACAATTGTAAAAACATCGTTTCTCCTGAAAATATTGCAGTGCTATGAGAATGAACTTACCTCTACAAATATAAATAGTCAACTCAAGCTTCTCACAATCCGTTCTTTATTTGAAAAAAAAATTTAGATCAAATATTATACAAAAAAAAATACATTAAAAAAAACAATATCCAAATAAAAATGCAGTTTTCAATTCCACAAGGATTGATGTACCATTGACAGCTGTAAGACGATTGTTGGCCTGTCATACGCTCTGTCTTACCAGATTCGTTGCCGAGGCAATTTGAAGATATAGGTAATTAACGCTGAAAATTTTCAAATTTAAAAAGCATAGTATAATATTTTGTAATGTATTATTACAGGATTACGTAATGTCGAAATAATTTTCATTTACCTAGTTTGATATACCTTTGTACAACATCCGGAATATACCAAATAATAATACAACATACAACATTTAGAACACAAAATTTATTTTTTATGCGTAATTATAACTAAAATATATGAATAAACCCCGCGTGTAGTATCCGCGAGTATAGTCCAAAATCTTCCGCAAATATTTCTTCGGTTCTTTTTTCTATCTTCTTAATTTGGAGTCATTCGTCCGCCTGGTATTTATTTTTAAGGAAACGTATTAAGTAAATCCTAATACAGACATGAACACAACAGAATAAATAATACTTATTAAAGTACTTTTGTATTCATTATTACTATCGTGGAAATGAGTGAAGTGAGATTAGTTAGATAAAATGATTTTTAATAAGTTATTTTAATATTTAAACGTGACTTACGTTTAAATGTTATGAAAAATATCATACTAATATTATAGATAATCGGTGACATCAATTGATTTTAACTTTTTAAACATGTTAAAGAAGATTTATAAAATATTACGGAACACATCGCATTCTTCGTGTCAAAACTAGTAGACGGGCATTATGAATGCATCTTTGTGTAGTGTCACAAAACAGAAATTTAAACATGGTTTTTTTTTGTGATTGCTTCGTCACTGCAAAACCACGGTAAGAGCAAACCAACGAAAAAAATCAACAAATTGACAGATTAATTAGGTAGAACTTCACTACATACATTTTAGCAATAGTAAAATCTTTTATATGTCTAAAAACAGGTAAAAGCATTTAAATCGCAATTTAATTAAAAGGATATTGTTTGTCTCTTTGTTCTTCGTGCGAGCGATCTCGAAACGGTGATTTGTCCTGAAAATAGTTAAAAGCAAACAAAATGTTTATAGTGTAACTAAGAATTTTCAAGCGTAAAATTTTTTACAACAATTAGTAGGTAATTAAGATATTTATTGATATTTACATATAAGTTTTAAAAAATATAAATGTAGGCAATTATAAAAATACCTAAGTTGAATTTAAATATAGCCCGAATTATTACATTACGGTATTAAAAAAACTTCAGTAAATATCATTTAGAACTTCATATATAAATGATTAGTTCAAAAACTAATTCAATTTTAGTAAATTTTTTCTCTCTTCAGATTACCTATAAACATTAAACTCACACTCCCGAATAATTTATTTTTAAATTTGAGCGTTGCGGAAATTATGTGCTAATTAAAATTTATAAATTTTACTCCTTAGTAGGGCAAGACAAGGCTTTTGGGCTTGCATGGTAGTACCGCCACTGATAGGAAGCAATCGTTTTTGGTACTTACATTTGTAAACGGGGTATCATAGCCTAGAGATTCAATATACAGATAATTTATAAATATAATAGTACTGGAATTAATAAACAAATAACTCGACTCACCCTTTTATGATACTTGTCGTAATGGTGGTCCTCCTGCGAACCGTTCTGGTGATTTCCCATTTTAACAACAGCTGCAATGACATTTACTTTTTATTTTATATTTACTTAGATTTAAGTATAAAACAATTATTATTAACCATTGACACAATCGTAGCACGTGCAGTGGTCGTATGTGTTATGTTAACTAATGTTTGTGCTTTTAATCTATACGACTCTGAAACTCGGAATAATGAACCCGAGGAAATGCTGAATTTCCTTAATGAGTTGGCTAGACCCTACATTTGCAGGGTCACGCATCGGGACATATGTGAATTGAATATGGGGATTGTCGTGTAAATACGGGTTTCTGGGGACAGTGACCCGTACTTAGCAACATTCAAAGACGGTGTTCCTTTGAATGTTGCTATTTATAATGTGCGCGGTGTACTTAAACATCATCGCGTTTGGTTCGGCAAGGTATTACAAAGCATTCACCACCATAGGGCAAAGACAATTTACGGTTTTCGAAGAATCATTTGGTGACTATTTTAAGTGTTGACGTATTAATGGATATCTGCAATCGCCATGCAGGTCGGCATTACGCTTGCTAGCGGTTTCAAAGCAGATAAACTTGTTCCGAATTATTTACATTATTTATATATTAACTATTTATTTAATCAGATAAGATGCATGAGGGAAATAAAGATAGTCTTACAGTAGTTTTTGTTTCAAAAACATTCTACTGTTCCTGTCCGAGGGGACCCACAGTAGTATTACTGCCTACCCACTGCTATCAACGTTAGCTCTCGCGTACGCAAACAGATCTTCCCTGAAATGCTTCCAGGGTGGTTTTTGCATGTCTATCTCTCAAAGTATTATATATAAACGCTCCCTACCGACGTATTGTATTGATAACCGATAGTCTGGTTATGACAGTATTTATTTTGGTTAAGGATTCAAACTACGCGCTAACTAGCGCAGGTTCACAACGAGGGTGGTATCGCCTCTAGTGCTCGCTGGAGCTTTTCGATGAGGGAGTGAGAATTAATTTTTAAATTGTGATTAGTAATAGATAGACAGACGTATAAACTAGTATAATTTATTGTTAAAAGGGGGTGTTGAATTTTTTTCTTGTAAAGGGAGTCGGTAGTTCACGTAGTTAACGTATTGGAGCAGCGGTTTAACAGAAAAATTCACAGAAATGAAAAGTCAAATTAAAAAATCATCCTTACCTTTTTGTTCGTCGCGACGCCTTTTTTGTTCCAACAGTGCCGATTCTTCAGCCCTGTCCTAAACGGAAAAGCGAACAATTACATTTATGTTGTTCAATTCCTTCGTAAATTGTGATAAAATGTTGAGAAATTGCAAACATTTCAATTCTATCTAAGAGATTATAAAATCGTGTCTATAATGTTGAGAATTGCAATATTAAATAGGAAAAAAAGAAAATGTCATCGCCCACTTTTTATTTGTATGAATGAAGCCTAAGAGAGGTTGATAAAAAAAAACAATACAGAAATAAAAAGGTCAGTATGTTGCTTACCCTCTTACGGCTCATCTTACGCTCTTTACGCTCATCGCCTCTTAATTTAGACTTTCTCTTTTCCTTTTCCGGTGAACGCTCTTCGATATCTTTGCTACCCTGCTCACGCAGAAACAAAACATTACTATTATGATATACAAACACAACTATAGACGTATCAGTACACCGTATACGGAAACGTAAGCAATATTGGTTAAGAAATTAATGAGTTAAAAGATACAATGTGATGACCACCGAAAGCAGTATTTCTCATTTACTTCATACATTAAGTTCTTCCTTCCAAACGATGTCAGAGCTGTGAAATGTTCCCGCGCTGCATCTTCCTCCCCATTTGTTCTCTTGATGAATGATATTAGATGATCACTGCCATTCCATGAGTTCACCGCTGCGGTCTGCTTTATGAAGAGTATTCCATAGATTTTCTTCCCTTCCGTCCAATTAAGGAGTCGTTTCTCGTTATTATTGTTATCGATTTCAATAGAAGCCATAGCGTTTCCATTGTTCTTTTTAACTCATTAATTCCGAGAAATATTTTGAACCTTACCAATTGGCGACTGGACTGAGCTGATTGGACTTACGACACGACATTTCGATTATAGTTATTTTATGAGTCCTAATTATTTCATTTTAATTGCTTCATTTGTGATCCTTCTTGAGGAGGAATGTTAGCAATCTTGAACATTTTCTTGAGCATCTTCAGTGCCAACAGGAATCCGGAGGAAGTACTTTTCTTTTCCTATATCTTCCTTTTCTTTTGTGACGCAAACGTTTTGCGTTTGTATTTTTAGTTGTGTTGGATTATATTAATTTCAGTACATTTTGATAATTAAGAACGCTGTTTATTGCTTCATTACATTATGTAACATTCTTCATTTAAGGTTATTTGCCTATATGGTAATTCAAAATAATCGTATACGCTGATTGTATACGAATATTTCTACAGTAGTCACATTACAATTGAAAGCTTTTTCAGAGTAGTAGTCATCCTAGAGTTGCAATCATCAGACGTCAGACATCTTGAACATACTGCGGCATTATTTTCTTAAGCCATATCATTTTCCTTCTCAACTAGTAAGCCAAGATCATCCATTATCCTTTGACAGTTATCACCCGTAGTATCTTCTGTGCTTTAATCATCTATTGCTTGATTTTTTTGATTTAAATGATTTTGTATTTCGATTCTTTTAATATTTCCTCTTTTTATTAGTTGTTTTTTTTTTATATTTTATTCAGGCGACATCAAAATTATACAGACGACAATTAGATGATTAGATATTGAAGTTACGTTTGATATTTTATAACACTGTAGATTTGAATGTCTTTACAGTTTTTCGCACTTAACAGTCTGAATGTCCGATGCTCTTGAACACTTTGGCACTTTATTTATTTTTTTAACAATTTAACTTTTTTTTATCTATTATTTATGCTTTAGCTTAAAGATGGCGTCGGTTCGCGGTCGCGTGTGGTAGTTGTCCAGCCCAATCGTCAGTCCGGCGCTAGCTCGGTGCAGGGTCGATTTATCATAACAATACTCACCTTGCCATTGCCGCTGCTTTCGACTTTACGACGCTTCACATCTGAAAAACATTTGAATTGTTAACGACGCTATATAGATGATTTATTATTTGAAGTCATCATCGAAAACAAATATACTATCTACCGCGACATTGAAATAAGCCTGGAACTTCGCCAAGCGTACCGTCAAAAACAGACATGTTTGAGTTCGAAACATGTAAAATTTTATTATTATCAAATTTTAAAGACTAACCACGTTCAATGTCATCGGACGGATGGCGATGGTCGTGTGGTGGTGACACTGTTTCCAAATAACGCTCCTCCTGAAAAAAAAATTATACAGTATAATCTGTTTTACGATAATAATAACCTAACAGGTAGATCATTCTGCAAACTTACTCTATGCGACCGCTCTCTGGGCGATTTGTCTTTACTTCTTGTCTCTTCTTTACTTCTCTCCTTGAGCGACCTAAAAATAAAGTTATGGTGACCCTTATACAAATTTCTTATGATAGTATCGTTCAAAACGTTTGACGTGGTTCTGACTTAAAGCTGACCAGAGACATTTTTGTTCTATATATGTCTTGATTATTATTTTAAGATTTAATAGTAGACTGTCGCGGTGGACAGCCTAAAAATAGGTGCACAAGTAATAAAATTTGTCTAATCTACTATTATTAGTAGACTAGGCAAATTATATTACTTGTACGTTACAGCATAGAGTAAAAACTAACTGGCAAGTATATAGTGTAAAAAACTTGGAAACCTAAATCCATATGTATGTCACGTTTAGAATATTTGTATTCTGAGTTTAAAATGCATGAAATCAACTTACGATCTCGATTCCCGCTTTGATTCTTTTTCACGGTCCGACTCTTCGCGGCGTCTGTCGCTGTTCCTGGACTCCCTTTTGTCCGTATCTACTATAACAGAAATACTCGTCTACTTAAAGTCCTTTTTGAACGACCTATAATTTGTTTTTAAAATGTATTTACGTAATAATTATTGGCATAAAAAATGGTGCCCATTGTGCCATCATCACATGTAAAGTTGTAAAATATCTTATTCTGTCCGTTTCAAAGAATGCCATTTGTCTTTGATACTTTGGACGGACTCAGATTATTACACATTTTTTTATTATATGTTATCATTTATCTGATGAAAAATTTGTTCCATCCTAAGCCATTCGATCCTGCATTAGCTTTATCTTATCCAGTTATAATTAAGGTTTTGGTAATAATAGTAATTTCCAAACTAGGTTTCGTTTCTATTTGAAATTTATGTGTATTGGTCTGAAATAAATGTATCGTTATTTTTATATACTAAAAGCTGCCGCGTGTATTTTTTTTTTATGTAATAGGCTGACAAACGAGCAAGCGGTTCACCTGATGGTAAGCGATTACCGCCGCCCATGGACAT
>DWHO01000457.1:0-20225 GCA_018247575.1 Eurytides lysithous rurik
TTTGTAAATTCCAACAGTGGCCCAATCATTGAATGACAAAAGACCTCCTGAATTGACTGTTTTAGAGGTAAATATTGTAGAAAATTCAGTTTTTATTAACTTAAATAGATGATTATATAAAAAATCAGGTTTATTAATAAATGGTAAATATGAGACTTTGGTAGCAATATTACCTCTGAACCTCTCAATACGTGCATTATTTAAAGGTATACATTTTTTTTGGTTTATTTTTTTATTTAAATTTATTGTGACAGGGAATGAAACAAACTGTCCACAATGGTCGGAGCCCAATTTGTTAATAATAGATTTACAGTTTGGTTTGCCTTCCTACTGCATCCTTTCCTCTCCCCCTTTATCATCATCCCCCCTCTCACTCTTCCTCTCTTCCTTTTTCAAAAATTCCCCCCCTTAAAGGCAGGCTTTGCTAGTTCTGTAATGCTGCAAATGTCCATGGGCGGCGGCGATCACTTACCACCAGGTGAGCCGCTTGCTCGTATGTCAGCCCAATCCATAAAAAAAACCACCGGGTTTCCATAAACTCAAGCCCAATCCAGAAAAAAAAACACTGAGTTCCTCTACAGTCATTCTCTGCAAAAGATTCCAATCAGAACCGATCAGAAAATATATATTTTTTGTTAGTTCACTTTTACTTTTCCACTGCGGAGCGAATTTTTTTTTTATTGAGATGATGAATTTTTATATTATGATTTACCTTTGTAATTTTCACGGATCCTGAACGATTATCTCTTAACGGTAGAACAAATAAATTGTGTCGACGTAAAAAAAAGTTAATATTGAAACGCATCCGCACAACACCGATACCGTTTCAGTAAATTAGTGGACGTGCATTGCGGTCATTGTTATGGGAATGGTGCCGGCTCATTTATCAAAACGGCCACGAGCTCTTTCCAGTTCCGACGTCAGCGCATCGGTTTATGTTTTTCATTTGTTCCGCTCTGAAAATGTTTATTGCTCGAAATCCTACACATTTGTCACTGTCCTGTTAAGTGACAGGACAGTCCGATGATTAAAAACAGATCGTTGGTGTAATTTTATTGGAGTGAAATTCTCTTTTTTTTATACGTTACTGAGCGGTGATCTTGTAAAACGAAAATTGTAAACATCTGGTTCGCAAACCGATACCGATGGTTAAGTAATCTACATTTATTCTACATAAAAGTAGCATTAAAGAAAATATAGCTTCCCTTCAATGTTTAGTACGATCCACGGTCCTTAATTATCAGGATGTAACGGCAAGTACTAGCATTAATGGACACTAGAGATCGCCTAGTAGTCAAAACCGACCAAAGTAGCTTTTCTTTAAAGAGTGTATATACTCTTTTTTTTCTTTCAAAAATTGTGTTTTTTTTATTGCTGAGTTTTTTATGACTTTACTGATGATTAGCCGTTAATGATAATAACGTTAATAACGAAAGTATTCGATTATCTAATTTAATATCTTTTTTATGAATAATGATGAAAACAGATTTCTGCTGTCTTTAATATCTCACCACCGTGAGCGTAAGCGCAGTTTATTTTTATATATTAATTTATATCAACTATATTATTATTAGTCTTTTGTGTATGTGTCGTCGTATATTATGTTAAAGTATGGTAAGTTGTTATAAAGGCTACTAGGGTGTTATAGGCCGTTTTACATACTTAAATTTCACACGGACAAACGCCCAGATCAGTAAACATCATCTGTAGGTCATAAAACATATTTGTTTCGGGTGGGAATCGAACCTACGGTCTGCAACGCCGAATCTGACAGCTTAGCATTTCCGCCAAACCGCTTATCAAGTTAACATATAACTTTTTTTTGTCAAAATTCTAATGAAAATTCAAAATCATTGGCAAGTAAAAACAAATGTTAATTCATGGTCCAACTTTTCTAAGAAACAAACATAATATAACAAAAACATACAAATGACGTATAGCTTTGTATAACTTTATTTTTCTAGTGTTTGATTTCCTATATTGCAGAATAATCGCACGCACATAACATTTTCACTTTATTATTAATTGTATCACTTCATTCTTCATTAGTTATATATCGAAGTCTGTAACAGAGCTTGTGAACGTTGTTCACACCTATAATTGGCATGCACACATATCTGTAATACCATTGTGTAAAAACCCGTTATATTAAGAATTGCGTGTAAGGCTGTTGGTGTGTATTAAATAAATAAATAAAAACATATTATTAAGGTGTTAATAGAGTGAAGGGAAAACAAAATGGTGATAAACATATAGCCACGTGTAGGGAGCACGATTGAAAACCGTTGCCATCACAATACGTTCCAATATTCAAGCTGCTATTGGGAGGTCGGGAACTTTACCCATTACGGTCGGCGACTAATGCATAGACGTCTGTTTAACTTAAATTACTTTCGGTGTAAAACTTTGAGCCAATTATAGTTCTTTCACCGTAACGTATTTGGTTTTTCAGCGGTAGCCCATTCTTTTTACGATATGGTAATTGTTTTGAAGTTCATCCCAAAGTGCTTTCAGGTTTATTTAAACTAACTTCAGTGGTTCCAATTAATTTCCTTCTTTTTAAAGGCAATAACAATTAAGGGTAAAATCAGTTATTTTAAAGGTTAGCTTAATGGGCTGGCTCGAACCGGATAAGTACCATACCAGGTGAACCGCTGGCTTGGTTACCCTTCTACTCCACAAAAAAAAATTAAAATTTCGACCTGCATGTGTTCAACCAGTCGAGTTGGGTATGACCTTTGTTCACGCAACGACTTGCCAACAGATCGGTATATAATTTTAAGATGGAAAGTGACTTAGGGTTTATGTATCCTAAAAATTTGTCAAAAATCTGACCATATGACTTGAAATTATCGGCTCGATCAAGTAATGTGAATAGTGTACTTTTCTAGGGTATGACAGCATTGCCACGATGAGCGAAAACCACCAATCATGGTCACTTACAATACCATACATGTCGTGTCGCACTTATCACACAAAAGTGGACTTCCAGCTAAGGCCATAGGATATATGTAAAGTATATTCGTGCAGAATCTGTAAACATCCTGTTTATTAACAACGTCCGGAATGAGAATTATGTAAATGATTAACGAAAGAATATTCAGACTGCTCTTAGTTCGTTTAATTTATGACATTACTAACGATGATACTGCCGTCAAATACCCGATTGGTACGAAGACGTTTTAACCAAAAAATAAGTGCATGGTGGAAAAATAACGGTGCACATCGCTTTGATTCAAATATGTAAGGGATCCTTACTAATTAATCTGAAAATGTGTTTTGTTGCTTAGTAAATTTGTTTAATTAGTTGAAATTATAACATCTGTGAAAGGTTAAGGGACTTAGACTGAAAAAAGTTTCGAAATTGAAATTCATGCGAGTGGAGACGCGGGCAAAACCCGAAAACGTAAAATTACTACGCCAAATAAAACAAGTCGAAAAGTGACCGCACTGAAGTCACTCTGAGCTCCCGACGTAGAGACAATTAGGTTGAAACCGACCACTGTACAGTGCGACTGCTCGTTCGTTAGTCATCTAATGACACGAAAAAGTCGTGCCAAGCCTTCAACGGACAATGTTACTCTCGCTGCGGTCTTGGACAATTTGTAAAACGTCCACGAACTGAGTGACCAAGCCTAATTTGTCATGTGCTTTATTGTTTAAAAGGTTTATTTTATACAGAAGCCTCACGTTTTTCGTTATTTGTCTAAAATTAAACTGGTTGTCATTTTCATTGGCCGTCTTTTGATTGTTGTTGTATTTAATATTTGTTGTGGTTACGAAATATGATGATATGTTGCATTAAATCTGTTTAGGTTATTGCATTTACATTCTAGCCCTATTTAAAAAAGTTATGACCACCGTCTAATTATACCCACAAAACCAGAAAAGGAATTTGTCATGAGAAGGTATTTGGCGCAACCTTTTATAGATTGAGCGACCCATCTGTAAAGGGTTGTAGATTACACCATGTTAGAGGTTATCTTATTTACACCGATACTCTGGCCTCGTTTGAACAATCGAGGTCATTTTTCCATTGCTTATAATTAACATTAAAATGCATTGTCAGTTTTGTATAGTATTGAATATTTGTATAAAAACTCAAGAAAAGCTTTTGTTTGACATCAATATAGCTTTGATCTCAATATATAATGTAAAATAATACATTATTTGCATAATTTAGCAATCATTAGTCGTGGTAGGTTTCTTATTAATTTATTCTGCCGGTAAGTAGTAATATACAAATTGTTCTAGTTTGGAAAGCAATTTTTTTTGTGAAGTAAGTGGGCAAACGAGCAAGCGGCGAACCTGATGGAAAGAAATAACCGGTGCCCATGGACATTTGCAAATGACACGTTCAACGGTCTGCAAAAGCGTTGCCCGGCTTTAATAAGGGAATTTTTAGAAGTCAGGAAAAGGGAGGAAGAAGAAAGAAGAGGAAGGGGGAGGCTGGAAAAGGAAGGAGAAGGGATGGTAGGCCACCGGCCACCTCGCTTTACGCCGATTTTCTGTCGTGTAGTACTTATCCGGTTTGGGCGAGTCCATTCTGCAGCAGCAAAAGCTGCTACAGCTCTACCACCATAAACGTGATTACAGAGCATATACGGTTGCAGTAGAGATCCAAGCAGTTTAGTTGTGTGGTCTAAAATAGTTTGTGGCATTATTTCGTTTCGGGTGCGTACTATCAAGCAACTCTCGCCACATAATCTCCGTTAAAATTATGTTAGACTAGCCCGTTGGTGTAGTGGTGAGTGCCCCTGAATGGAAAGTCAAAGGTCGTGGGTTCGGTAAGTATTTGTTGTGTCTGGGTTTTTGCGCAAGCGTTTGCCCAGACACAGGTGAACTCACTTTTCCTTTACTCTTGCTGTCCGGTAGGACGAATTACCGACCGCAGAGAGATCAGGCAAAGAGGCAGTAATATTAAATCGACCTCTTAATAACAACTTTTCCCAGTCATTGCCCTCCGCGGGATTAGAACCCACGACCTCCGATTTATAAAGCGCGGGTCTCAGGCTCTGCCCAGTTGGGGATATGATGGCAATTTGTAAGATCTCCCATATTTATTTTATTTATTTATTCTATGTTCAATGCAAATCATGAAATATTTTTAAATTTTCGAATATGTACTTTAATAAAACCTTTTTAGATCCATCGCGCCTAAATTTCATAAGTTTTAGGGCAAACTCTGCCAAGCGTAAGTTATGTGTAATGCTCATTACTCAGTACATGAAATGTTTCTAATATTTAATAATTTTAAATTTCATTTTATCAAATTGTGTTTTAATTCACGCGACAGTAAAGTTTACGTAATAAAATTTAATCAGGAACAAAAAATACAAGAGAATCCCCATTATAGATTCAACTTGGGTCGAGGACCCGGCAAATCCTTCTCTTAATTACAGGCCAGCTTATTTATTAGTATTTTTACTCTCATTTCCAGCTAGGAGAGGCAATCTCGGAGGGCCGATTATTATCTTGATTTTGTTTTAAAAAATGTACCTTTTTAACATAATTATTTTATAGGAGTTCGTGATTTTATGGTAGAAATTATTTATCGCTTTTAGGCGACCCGTATGGCGCAGCTCATCGGCTTCGGCGTCCAGATCGTGGGTTTGATTTCCATCCGGGGAAAATATTACTGAAAAAAAGTTGTTTGTGCGGATTTAGAAAGATTATTTATTTCTATGTATTATAATCTTTCTATACGGATCTCAATCCGAACAATTTAGAACTTTAAAATATTGTGTGGCAATATTTTGTCATAGATAAGCATTTCTCCATCTTTTCAGTCTCTCCCACTTCTCACTCACTCTTCACGTTCAAACAGTCTGAAATTTTAGAGTGAAATAGAATTGCGATAAAATTTATTTGTCATATATTCTGATGCTGGATGGTCGTCATGCGTGCGATACGATCATGCCTGTTGAATTCTTATGTAATATGTGTGTAATATAAGTGTATAGGCGCCAAGCGTTTTATTGTAAAAAGAGGCTATAAAAAAACACGGGTGTATCTTAGACTCGTAGTGAAAATTTCGAATTTCTAAAGGTCTGTTATGCAGGCCCAGCCCCAAAATACATTTTCATCTCACTTAGGATCAGATTTCAGTTAATAAAAACTAAAAAAAAAATCCATAACTGCTAATAATTTATTGCTTTTTACTTTTATATCTGGCATTAAAAGCATCGTTGCCGGTGCGTAGCTCTACTGCGGAACAGGTCGGCTCGAACCGGAAGTATGGTAAGTGAGGTCGTGTCACAGAAAATCGAGAAGTGGACGTGTTTATACTTCCGCATTTGGTTAGATTCACCCTCTCCCTCCTCCTTCCTTTTCCTTCCAAAAATCCTTAACCTTAAAGGCGGACAACGCATTTGCAAAACATTTGAACGTCATCGACCTTGAAAATGTCCGCTGGCAGCGGTCATTGTTTTCCGTTAGGTGAGCTTCTTGCTCCTTTGCCCGCCTACTCCATTCAAAAGCTATTTTAGCCATTACATGCTAAAGGTTATTTACAGTAAATGATTTCATCGAAGCCAGCATACCACGGGAATGATATGATCGCCTCCAGACTATTTCAAGATTCAACTTGTGAAAAATGTAATAATATAGATATACGTATTTTTTAAAAAAGAAAAAAAATAGTTAAAGTCCCGCTGAGTTTCTTTCGCCTATTCTTCCCAGGACCGAGGTATTTTTTTCCGAACAGGTAGTAGAATCAAATGACATCAAAAAATGATTGTAAATCAATCCAATTTTGAATAAAGAATTTTTGACTTTGACTTTGACTTTACAGTAATGTTTGATTAAAAGAACTTGTTAAAAACTTAAATATACACGAGTAACAAGAATAGTCCATGCGAGCGTTTTATATTATGAATGCAACAATCCGTGCGTCGCCACGCATAGCACTCGCCGGACAATAGCCACCCCACAATACCCCCAAACAATTTGTTACGTGTCCACAGATGAGGCGACCGTGCCCCATTTACATTGATTTGTGTATTGTTCATTGTTTCGATGTAGGCGCTCGCTAACCCCGTGAATAGTGACCGGGATTGCGTTGATTACTAGTCTTTAGAGATTCTGTTGCCCGGATGAACTCACAATTGAATTCTAATAACTTTGCCAAATTAAATTTTTATAATGATCCACTATTTAATTACTCCGGAAATGTCTGATAAATAAATTTATTTTGTCATAAGGTAAGTGCTAACGAGTTTTGTTAAACTCGTTCGTTGAACTCGCTATACTGATTATGTGAATTTTTATCATATGTTTTTATTCAAGCATTAAAATAAAATAAAAAAACAGACGAATAAATAACATTAAAATTATTATAGACAAATTTGTTTTAATACCTGCGAAGACTGAAGCGTTCATTTTTGATTTTATATGGTAAAAGTTCAAATTTATGAATGGTGAAATAGGATACTTTTTCTTAGTAAATTAAAAATTGGGAAGGTAAATAAACCTTCCCAAAATAAAGTTATTAGCCTACGATTTCTGTAAAACCAATGTTAAAATAGAAAATAAGAGAAAAATGTGAACCGTATGTTGAAAAGAAACAAGATAATCTTTCATCAATAAGGAACATTCTTGACTACTTATGGGAATTATCATTAAAATCCAGTTATTTGAATGACAATTCTGAACGTCAAAGTGTGCGAAATGTAGCAACGTAATGGGGCGTTATTACGCCAACTTTTACTGTTTACGATCCAAAAGAAACGGGTCAACATCAAAAATGCGCCACCCCGTCCATTCTCGGCGCAAGTATAAATCACACGAAGAAAACTTTCCGAGCGTTTAAGGAAGCTTTAGTCGCCTTCCAGTCTCGAACCAACATCGAAGTTACGTTTAAACCCTCGTACAGAATAACGGCCTATTTACGATTTGAATACGAATATATATATTATACTTACTAATATTATTGAAGTGAAAGCAACGGAGCTAGTCATGGTTTATGAAATAAGTGGAGTTTTTGATAAGAGGGTAATGACATGGATCAATCGATCATTATATAATTAGGTTAGGGGTATATATAGGAAACTAAAAGTCCTCCATGCATTCCTCCCCTGGAAACACACGATACCTACTTATAGTACGTCTTGGACTTCGATGGAATGATGTTTGTGCTTTCAGGCCTAAAGAAATATTTATAGATGTCTTAGTAGTTGGACTGACCTGTGGTGTGATATCGGATAGGTACAGAGAAATAGCGCGTAGAGTAGTTGAGGTCTTTTATTATTACGTTTTTAACCAGATTTAGACCAGTTGTATTAATTGTTCACGAAATTTTTTCTTCAAATTTAATTTACTATTTTACGGTCATGTCTATGACTTTTTCTAAAATTCTATATCCAATAATATATACAATAACATACAGTCATTCGATAATAACAATTATTTTTATCAACGAAATACCGCACCGGTTGTTTTGTTCGTTTTGGTAGAAGTATTAAGATAATTTTTAGTACAGAAGTATTGTTACCGTGATCCATTCATGATTAAAATTTTATAGTTTTATTGTTGATGATGCATATTAAAAAAAATAACCGTTATACGTATGTAAATTATGTACCCTCTATAAAATTGAGACGTGAGGTAACTTTCATTATATTTTAAGTAAAACGAACAGTAGTGGGAATGTTGCTTACATTTTATGAATTAAAACAATTTTTTAAAGGCTTAATATTTCCCCGATCATTCATATATAATTGTCACAAGGTTTGGTTTCCTACAATGTTCTTAAATATTTCT
The DNA here is from genome assembly GCA_018247575.1 of Eurytides lysithous rurik. Taxonomy (NCBI): domain Eukaryota; kingdom Metazoa; phylum Arthropoda; class Insecta; order Lepidoptera; family Papilionidae; genus Eurytides; species Eurytides lysithous. The sequence continues at coordinate 8,761 of DWHO01000457.1, forward strand.
AAGGTAGAAGTTTTTTGGTGTGTGATTTAGATAATTATATCAAATTAAGCAGGTATTTGAGATCTTTCGTTAAAACAGCTCCTCAATTTTTTTTTAAATCCTTCTCTAAATGATTCAGGTTACTTGACTTATGTTAATTAAAAGGAATATATAGTACTTAAAATAGAAATTATCAAGAGAATATGAAGGATTTGTTGGATGTGTTTTATTAAGAGAATAGATAAAGTTAAGAGTAGAACTGCTGTTTTATACATGTAATTATAAATTATATATATTAATACTTTGAAAAACATCTACTTGATACTCCGAAATCAAAGAAGTTAATTTTTAATTCAGTTTCCGATATTAAAGTAAAGAGGGAGGAAGTTATAAATCCCTATTAAGAAGCTCATTGATTCACTGGAGACGCTAGGTTACAATGAGGGAAGCTACCCTCTTAATTACAGAGTAGCTTATTTATTGCCACTTTTTATGCCCCCGTTTCTCGTTAACTGAAGCAATCCCCGAAGACTAATTATCGACATTTTAGAAAGAACCTTCGTTGCATTTAAAAATATAACCTTACGCCAACATAGGTATTTTGTTAAAACAACTTAAGTAGTCGAGGATAATAAATTAGGTGGATTTTGTATAAAAGTTTAACTTGAGCTTAACTAGTCGTAGTTTGGAATTTAAATTGTAAGAGTATTTAGACATGCCCGATGGATTGTTGTTACTTAATTTAACCCTACATTTTAAAATAAGTTTTTTACTTTTTTGTTGTTTTCTTTTTTGTTTCGTTATGCTGCCTTTGCTGCAAAATTATCTTCTGTAGTAATGACGTCAAAAGAAAATAATCTTCACAACAATAAACAAGACCAAATGGCATTAGTGGAAATCGGAGCCACTGCTGACAAAGGAATATAGGAATAGACATAATTCCATTCACAGCTGTAATCTTTTTTAATAGTATTTTCATTTTACTAAGGTATATCTATCAAGGGTTAAGTATGGGACCAACATAAAAAATGTACGTTATTTTGAAAATTTTGTATTAAACTCAAAATTAGCTAAATAATCTGCTTGTTTATTACAAACAAGCAAATGGTTTAATTTATTTTGAGTAATTACTATCAACCGTGAATATTTAAACTGTCCGTAAGTTGTAAAAGCCGTGAGTTACTATAGTACGAATGCCTCCTTGTAGCTAGATAGATATTAGACGTGGTAATGCCCCGGAATTCAAAGATTATAAAATGAAGAAGAGTTAGAAAATAACTGTTGCTGTACTTACGTATAGTTGAAACGGCATAAATTGTCATTGCTTGCAGGATCTGGTGCCGGAACAGCCGCCCAGTGTACCGCTCGACCACCGCTGGTGACCGCAGCCAGGAGTCTTTGGCGGCATCCACATGATGACCACACACTGGCACTCGCTATACCACCAGCCTGAGGATTTATAACACATTATCAGTTCATATGATCCTCGCTAGCTTAGTTACATAGTCAAAAACTAATTGTAGACACGGCTTAGAATTTCAGAATCAACTTTTCATAAATCTGATGTAATAATATTTTAGTCTCAGCCCACGAAGGAGAAAATTGTAATTGAATACCCCTTATGCTATCGAGACAAGTCTGTTTATTTGATACTAAACCCACACGTGTTTGTATTTTTAGTGTAATGATCATAAATTAATTTATAATACATTATATTGCTGTTTTGTTGGCGCGAACAAGACATTTTCTTTCCATCACAGTAATAAGCATAAGTAATATTTCGTACTTTAATCAAAGTCGTGATACAATGAAACATTTTGTATTGCAAACGATTTGAAAGAGACTTAAGAAGATACGTCTCTCGGAATTGTTGACAGAGGAACGCTCGCTTTTACTACAAATACAAAGAGATTTCGTTGATAATTTAATTTCGTCATACCTGGAGTGGCGTTGGTAAATTCTCGACGAGTATGTAGCATTTAGACGTGGAATTCCAACGTCTGATACGTTCTCTCGCCAGTACGTAGTGCGTCTCAATTTCTTTCCCCTCGACGGCAACCAACTCCGCCTGTAACAATTGTTATATTGATTGTATCACTCTTTGTCTTATGAATCAACCAAAATTAACGATTATCTATTTCCGAAGGGTGCTTTAAACTTTGTTTTCGTTTAAAGTGCTCAAAATATTATACTTATATATTATCCTGATTAAAAACAGTTCCTTTTATATTTCAATTTTAATAACTTTTTTTATTTTGCCGCATATTAGTTATAGCGCAGATAAACTCCCGTTTCAATACTTTTGTTTACGTAACATTTATTGTACAATAACATATACTTGTGTTGATGAAACGTTATAAAAAATCTTAAGACCACAATAGACATTTGCCATAATTTAGATCAATCGGACTTTTCGTAACGTATAATGTGAATTATGTTTTATCCTATGTCCTGATCGATAAAAATACATTACTCATTCATCAATCTTCTTATAATAATAAATATATTATGAAGTAAAAATAATAACAACTCTATTTTTGAGACGATCTAATAACAAGGAGTGTCTCTGAAATAGTCAAGCGCGAATGAAATCATACAATGCTGAGAAAATATTGGCAGAACGAATATAAATTCCGGGAGCTCTCCAGACATATTTAAAAATTCTCAGTACGGCATCGGTAGGAAATCTCATTGCAAATCTGCGCCACATTCCATAACACCCGTGACATATTTACACAATTCCGTAAAGAATTTCACCAATTGTATATCGGACGAATTCAGACACGCCGTTTGACGGTGACTCCATATAAAATATGGGTTCGGTTGTGGCGGTTATGCATTTCGCATGCCAAAAAATCGCTTGCCAAGAACTTGTAAATGCTCGGTGTATTTTTATTCAACTGCATAAATGTGTGGAAAAGATTTGGAACTCTTGTTGCGACTTAAATTTCGTATTCGGTATCGCAAGGAGTTGCTGTTTATATTTCACGGATCGTGAACTCTGAAATACGGGTATTAAATAATATAAAATTCAAGTGCTTGGCATGGCCATGGAAATATCTATGGATTGAAATAAAGTAGAGTTTTTTTCTTGGCGAATAAAACGTGAATATATAATAATACCTACTAAGATAATTAGTCTGCCAATATACAATATGTATCTACCTGTAATATAATAATGTAAATATTGTAATAATAGTACCTTAATTTGTAGGTCAAATGTTCACAAGAAAACCATTATTACAGTTATGCAAATCAAATCAAAATATTTATATTTTTTTTATTTGACTTTTGTATACATCTGCATTTATATTTCTATTTTATGTTATCTTCCTTCTTAAATAAACTTGTAAATGCGTTACGGCTTCAAGAGTAGGAATAGGTTCATTAGTGAAACTATCTTCATGCCCAAGGGATCAAATTAAACAGAAAAAAACTTGGTCATCGACGATTTTTGAGTGGTACCACGATGGTTGCGTTTCAATGGAGCTTTTATTTGATGTACTGCAGATCAGAACCGAAAATAGTACTACAGATACAGCTGTACACACACCTTAATTATTTAAGGGGGTAGTTCGGCAAAATATACTATCTCGCTTGCATTATTCAACAAGAATCTTCATGCTCTGATCAAAGTTACCCCATTCTATAATAAGTATAGTACATACTTAAGAAGATCTTGACAAGAACTACTTTGTATCAAACCCAATCGAAGGCTACGTCCAGACTAACCGCTAAAACCTGTGTTGCTTAGGTTGCTTTCAACAGCATCGGCTGTTTAAGTGACATTTTCACACTATTATTACGATCACTGCACAGCGAATGAGAAGGCTGGTCTCTTGGGCATTATCTTGGGTTGAAAAATTAGGGTGGGTTTAATTTGTGTCGAACCTGGTAAATGAAACATCAAAATCTATACGCGAAAAGACGAAGGATAATGTGCATTCACTGAAAATATGAAAGACATAGAAAGTTGTTTTAGTGTGCAAAATTGAGAACCAAGAATGATAAGGAATGTCCTGTGCGATGGTTTATCGCAATTGCATAGAGTAGACGTATGCAATAGTACGGAGGGCATTGAAATATATCGAACATTCCATATATTACAATACACACGAACTCTTTGACTGTGTCACATCACATATATTATACAAGTACGTCCGATATTAGGTTTTTTTGAACTCTTTGACTGTGTCACATATGTTATACAAGTACGGTACCTAACGTCCGATACTAGGTTTTTTACATTTCATTTTTATGTCAATCGAATTCTAGCAATTGGCTGGAAGCACTTTTCATTTAATAGAGGAATATTAATTTGTGACCTTTATAATGTAAAATATTTATAATTAAGTGGAGTGCTATTCATATATATCTTATATATATGCTATATATCTTTTAAGCGACATTTTGGCTGACATTGTGTTATATACGTATTCGGATTCGGCGAGTTTTTCTATGTCAAGTGTACTCAATCGTATCGTTAAACCTGAAGCAGTTTTGCAGCTTTTGGAACATTAGTATTTAAGGATTCAATTCCACAATTTATTTATGGTTATTTTTTCTGAAGTAGATTTTGAAGTAAACATTAAACGGAGAATCGAATTATAAGCTGTTTCTCTTTTTATATATAGATTGTAGAATGCCGATTTGAAAAATTACGAAAAATTTTGCCTGTATTTAAATTTTACTGCATTGGTCCATCCCTTAAAGCTAAGAAAATTTAATAGCTTGCTTGATCAGTGTCAACTGAAATCAAATTGCAGTTCAAGGGGTTACAGGTATTATAACAAATTTATCGTCAAATTCACGTCTTTATATCTCCGTTCGAGATATAAATACGTTTTAATTACATTCAATGATCATTGCGTATAACATTGATGATATAAGGTAAAAGTAATATAATCAAGACTCGCTTTATAATTGAAAGAGCTTGTCCAATTTGTGAAAACTGGCATTTCCACAGATTAAGCGATCCGATGAAGCTTTACAGAGCCGCATAGGCTTAAAGCGTCAACGTCAGTTGAGATAAGATAAGAAAGAGCTTGCTGTTATGTGACAGCAACAAATCTTTCTCAAAAGGCATTATCGATTGTGATCGAAACGTTTATCGATAATTGATACAATATTCTTTCTTATTTTATTTATTTCACGTTTTAATTATGAACACCAATCAATATCTATTTTGGACACTATAAGAAAGTGAGAATACACTATAGAAAAGTGTTATTGTAGTTATTTTATCTTATAAGTTTTGGAAAAAAAGCCTTTATGTATCAACAAAAAAGTTATTGAATGTGGATAAACGCCTAAACGCAAATATTTGGACATAATGCCCGCACTACGTTTACCGGAAATCACTTAAGGAAACCTTTTTCCGGAGGGGACTCTCAAAATCGTCCCATAGTCAGTTCCTATCTGGAAAAACACTGAACATTAAAAACTCTAACGTAACAGTTGCAGTGCTTTGATGCTGATTTTCAAACAAGAATCTAATGATTGATAAAAAATAGGAATTTTATATATATTCAGTAATCTATTCACGGGATTTATGTCAATATATTCTTTGTCTAATAGAGCGTAACTTTACTTAAGACGAAATTGGAGACAAGACCGAAGATTTAAAATGATATAATATAAAACTAATACTAATAGTGATATCATCTCTATGTTATACTGTATAGTGCATAAAAAATATATTTTCCGTAAAAAAAGATTCTACGAAAGTAATTGGACAAAAACACTTAATGTTTTAGTTGTATATTTATATACATAGTTATATAATGGTATTTGGTTTCCTTTAGTGGTATTTTGTTCGGCGATTAAAAAAGTTTGTTTTTTTAGTGAACTTCGGACCCCTTCGTCATTACGAAGGCAGTGGGGGATAACTTACAGCTCATTGGTTTTCTATTGTTCTTTTATCGAGCCCCTTTAACATGTTCGCTTCGACACGGAAGGGAGACTTTTTATAAAAAAAATAGGGAAACTTGCTTACTTTGATGTTTTTTTTCTGTTTGTTCCAATTACGGTAGTTAAGTTTTTACTATTTTTTTTTATTTATGTGTTTGTGTCACTTCCAGGATTCTTTATTTAAATTTTGCATCCATTTAATTGTTAGCTTGCAAGCTTGCAGATTTATCCTTCTTAACTACTACGAACACGTCAGAAGCCACAACTTCACGAAGTTGGTTTTGGTGAAGTTTAGTTTCTATCCGCAAATGCATGCTGGCACGAAACTTTCCACACTTGTGTTTAAATTATTTTGGATATGTTAGTATTACAAAACTAATAACAACGGTAAATTTTTACTCTTCAATAAGTTGTAGTTCGTATAATACTTTAACATTCGATGCAGTTCTGATTTTTCTGCTTTTTCCATCCCTGCGTTTACGGATGTTTTAAATCAAGATTTATACCTTTTTTGCCGCTTTAATGTCAGTTTTGGTGGAAGCACCAAATCATTATAGCGACACAGGGAATTTGAAAGCCCGCCACAAAAAAATTACACTCCGCACCACAAATAAGTCTATTGTTTTCTTAGACGCATTAGAAGTTGGACACGGGTGCTTTAGACCCCAATTCGCAGTCATTATGTTAACATGTTCACCGCGTCAACATTTTCAAACTACGGAGACCCAAAATACCCCTTATCATTCCTGGGATGCATATGAGACCTGACCAGTCTCCTAAAATCCTTAAAATCCCCTAAAATTCTAAACAGTTTGGGAAAATAATTTATATCGTCCTCAAAAGCAGTAATATGTTAATTTTTTTTTGTGGGTTAAATTTAACCTATGGCTCTATCTATTATTAGATATGCACGCTGTTATGAGCATATATACAGGGTAAACTGATATGGCAAAAAAAAAATAGACATCGATTGCACCTCAAAAAACGTGAAGCAAATGTGTATAAATATACATATCTGCTTCTCGTTTTATAATCATATACAAAGAAGTTAAGACTTCATGGCCACTCGCGTCGAATAAAAACAACACGATTTTGGTCGCCGCACAAAATGAGTCGTTTTGCACGGAGAGAAGAGGTCTTTTAGATCTTCTTAAGCAGTGAACATGTTAATATCATAATATTCACATCTTATTATTAAAGAAATGGCTATTCCTAGTTTAAGTTTTCTTAAACGTTCTTATATTTTACAACTTATTCGTCTAAAAACTGAATCTAATAATCATTTAAGTTTAATTTTTTTGGATTCAATTCAAAATCGGTAGCTCGATTTTAATCTTTAGTCATTTGATTATTATTAAATATGAAAATATAATTAAAAAATAAATTATATTATGATTATTAGGTTATGACTAGTGTAACCTAGCTTAATAGAATCAAAATATTTTTTATTAAAATAGCCCTTTACAAGGAATTTTGAATCGTCATTTTTACATTTTAAGTATGTACATTTTTTATTATTTTAGATAGTGATGACTTCTTATATCGTTGTTAACATTTTCATTAATCATTAGTTCTTAAAAGAAAACTGTTAAACAATATAAATAGTTTAACAAAGTTCAACAAAGTTACTATTTATACAATTTATATAGATTAACACTTCTTCAGTCTACCGCATACGTCAAATCCTTATTTATATCCTTAGTTATATTTAAGTTGTTCGTTGGTGTATCCTATTTTCACGTAGCATCGGAACAAAAGATCGGTAAGATTTTTGGCATAGGTAAAGTTTGCGCGGCGAGTAACACTTTTTATCCAGGAAAATTAAAAAAGAAAGGAAAAAACTACTGAAATCGATATCCATCTGAACATAGGCGCGATGAAAATTTAATAATAAATAATTATAAGTTATTTATATAACGGTGACAACATAAAATGTTTTAGTGTGTCTCACTGGCCAGTGAAGTGAAATTTTGAAAAACTACTCAGTAATAATTTTTCAATTTTAAATCTCTTCAAGAAAACAAATGTCTTTACCGTAAATTTAGATTTTTGATTAGAGCTTAAGAGCTAATGAAGTCTAATTAGGCGAAAGCTCGGCGCTCGAAGCTACAGTGTTTAGATCGAAACTAATTTGTAAATCGGGACTCAACGGTGGTACGTTCCGTCGCAGGCGAGATTGGGTTTCGTCCATAGCGAGATTAATGAAATTATCTTCGGTGGGAATCGTTACACGAACCGCCATCTGAGGCTAGATTCGATTGGTCGCAAACGAAATCGGAAAGCGTAGCGGTCCACATTAGCATCAGGTCTTAATTAACTCAACTGAGAATAATTTACTTTGTATGGTCTAGTTACTCTACTCATAAAAGACACTACTTTTGTTTAATGTCAGCTTTCCACAACAATGTTTCCTTGAATACATTTCATTAGTAGTACTAATCGTTTAGTTTTCGTGAAGTTCCTGTAAAACGTAGTACGTTTAATTTAGTTCGTAAAAAAAAAACCCAATGACACTGGCTCCATAATGTTATAAAGCATATTATTTTACGTACAAAGAATTTTTAATTTTGTATTATCCGTTAAGAACTGACTATGATCAAGTCACGACTTAAAATTAAACTTTCACTTATCCGTAAACGCGAGTTTTTATGTTGGTAAAAACGAATCTTGCAAGCCGCCAAAGTGACCTCTAGGTGGCCTCGAAGGACGTACAGGTCTTTGAAGTGCGAGTGTACCTTACGACGTTACTACGTCATGCCCGCAGGCGAGGTCGGTTATTGGGCCGATTTCTAATCTCAACGCCTTAAGCCTCTTAGACTGTCTACCTCCTAGTCTGGAATCTGAGCTCCAGAGTTAATAGCCCACTCTATATCAGGTCTGAGCTGGTTTGAATTATCTCGGTTTGGCGTTACCTCCAAACATCGTTTAATTGAATTTCGAACAAAAATAACTTACAGAAATATTAACATTTTTTAATATTAAATAACTTAAAACGGTAAATGAGTTTTGTAATCATTTACCATTTTAAGTTATTTAATATAAAATGAAATTCGGTATACTCAGTATGAGTGTACCGGCCATGAACAAAACAGGCCACAAATTCCTCAAGCCTTGCTTCAGACGCTCTTAAATTTCCATAAGAAAGCCACGGTCGCCGCAACGGTTGTTGACTCGTCACTTAAGTTGCGTGAACTCAACGCAAACTAAATTAATGCAGTTACGATTTTGCTCCTTTCACTGCTTATATATTTTTAGATGCAGCGGTAGAATTATTTTTGCATATTTCGCCTAGAGAAATATCAGATTATTGCCAGGCGGTACTACCATACAAGCCCAAAAGCCAGGCTTGCCCTACTAAGGAGTAAAATGTATAAATCTCAATTAGCACATAATTCCCGCAACGCTCAAATTTAAAAATAAATTATTCCGGAATTATGTGCTAAATTTTACTCCGTAGTAGGACAAGCCGGGCTTTTGGGCTTGTATGGTAATACCGCCACAGTTGCCAGTCATTCTGCCACTATATATAATTTACAGCTATTAATGCAATCCAGTTTTGATGACGCGATGATGTTTTGATCCCTCATTTGGCGCAGTTGCTGAGTTATTGGCATCGTGGGCTCGATTCCCGCTTGAAAATATTTGGACGAACTACTGATAGTTATAACTACAGATCAGACACAGGACGTTTGTCTATGTGAAATTTGTGTATGTAAATCATCCGTCGTATTGTCCCTTATAACTCTAGACGTGTTTATCATGGTTATCATAGGCAGCATTTGTTTAGATGGAGAGCCATGGTAGCTCAGTGTCCGGGTGCTCGATCTTAATTCAATATACTCGTGCAACCTGAGTTCAAATCCTGGTGCCGGCACCAATACATTTGTTAATTTATGATTAGCAAATTTAAGTGCCGATTTGCCACGTGCTCAACGATGAAGGAAAACATCGCGAGCAAACCTGCATATTTAAGAAATAATAAAAAATAATAAAATATTAAATATGTGAAGTCCGCCGACCCGCAGTGGGGCCGCGTGGCGCTTTGTGCCCTTATACCCTCTATATAGAGGAGGCCTGTGCCCAGCAGTGGGACATGTATAGGCTGTTAAGTAAGTTAAGTATTTGTTTAGATATAAAAGATAATAAAAATTCAACTAGAAAGAGACGTTACCATACAGGGTGTTATAGTAATTACAAGGTAAAAAGATTTCTCTAAGTAGAGCGCAGCGTAGAGTCAACTAGTACAAAATACTGACACTGTGCCGTTATGGGCCATCCTTTACGATCAGGTCCCCGACTAACTCATCGCTATTAAGTATATAGAAAAAGATATTTACAGTTTAGCCAAGAATAACACAGATTAAAAATATTACATATAAACATCGATAATCCATACCAAAACGTAAATCTGAATCTACGAGAATGTGTTCCTTCGACGAACTATCCAATATTCAAGACCGTTTTACTTTTTTCTTCAGTTATTTTTGTTTCGTGTTGCTAGAGAAGGAAGCGACTAATATGTTGTAATTTACTCACATACAGAAATGCAAGTGCTAATATATACGTATAAGATTCTTTTGTACGAAACTATTTCACACAAGATGTTTTATTGATTTGTTGACTTTTTGATGTTTGTGCTTGACTACAATTACGCCTGATGGTAAGTGGTGACGACAATAATGAATGTGTGTTCATGATATCGCTAATATCATGAAAGCGCTTCCAATATTGTAAATATTTTATCGTACAATACAATTAACAATTAGGTGACTACTGCGGTCATAATACTTATTTTTTTCATAACAAAACGTTAACAGCAAACCAAATAATTGTCTTTAAAAAATCCCTTATATATTATTATCCTTCTTTTTTCTCCTTATTATAAAATTCGCAAGGTCATTTCTATTTGAGATAACGAGAGAAATCAGAGCGAGTTATCTCAGACCGCAAAATGGTCAAAACCGCTCGCGTCGCCTGAAACTAATTTGCTTTAATCAGGCCATTGAATGGAAGAACTTGCGAAACTCAAAACCATCAGGACAGCGTAGGTTGCTCTCTCGTGGAATACAAATGGGTGGATTTCACAACATTTGCATGAAACCTTTTTGCTATACTCGACGTACGAAAGGTACACCTCTGAATGTTATAATCCGTGTACAAGATAACATGAGCTTACTTAATACTACTAACATGATAAATGTGCGGAATTATTCGCTGATTCAATATAGATATAAAAATATTTTCATCCATAGGCAAAATTATTACAACTTTATGTCTTTTTTCCTCAATTTTAAAGCAAATGACGCCTTCTGTCTTTTCTTATTCTTCCCTTTTCCTCCTTTGTTTTTTCGCAAATACAAATACAGGGACACAAATCATATGTGGATCGCACAAACTTTTATCTTGCGTTTCGGTGGGTTGATCATTCAAGCTGCGATATCGTCCTTATAGTCAAAATAATGTTCCGTAGTACATTTAGTCTAATTTATTATTATTATTATATTCATATTTTTGTGAGCTCTTGTAGCTATATGTAAATATCAATTTATACTTATATATATTTATATATATATATA